>PVIY010003799.1:0-109270 GCA_004026745.1 Myrmecophaga tridactyla
GCGCCCCCGCCCCACACGCCAGGTCCAGGCCTTGCGGACACTGCGGCCGTATGCGCTGTCCACTCTGCGCTGATGGCTGCCTGCTCCAAGTTTTCGTAAACGTCCTGGGGGAAAACAAGAGCCTATGGAGCCGAGCCGGAAGGAAAGAAATGCATGAGGGGCACTGCACAAATCTCCGCAAGAACACACGTTTTGAATGTCCTTCCCAGCGATGGCCAGGGACCGGGCCGTGCTCCGTGTCCGAGAGGCAGCCTGGTGCGCTGATGAGCTCGGGCCCCGCGGCCCCGCCCCCACGCCGCGCCGGGAGAGCAGACCCCACGCCAGCCCGCGAGAAACCCGAGTGGCCACCGCACGGTCCTGCTGTGTGTTCCAGTGACAGTGGCGCCTGCGATGGCGAAATGACTCCGGATATTATAGGCTATTTTACAAAAGGCAAATGTAGAAAGCCATGGATTCTGAAAGCTAAAACCTTAGCTGCCCTTTTCTGATTTTTACTTTAGTGTGGATGGCAGTGTTAGTGAGATGTTTGGTTATGTTGTTAAGCAACATGAGTTCCTTATCTTTCTAAGTTTCTTTATTCTTCTAACCACAACCTAAGATGCCGAATAGAAGGTAGGAAGACAAAAAGAAAGGTTCCTTTAAACCGTACTTTCACAGAAAGAGTGTCACTTGCTCCAAGCCTAAATTTTAAAATTTTAATTCTCATTTTATTTCTTATTTTAGATAAAACTTTGCATTTGATCTTAGAGTTATGTCATTTTTGTTACTAGTGCTGAAACTTAGAGAACGTAATGTATGGTGCCTTGCAAAATAGATATAGAAAGATTTTTAGCATGCATACCAATATAGGATATTAGGCAATATATAAGCACACCACTTACCAAATTAATGCCAGTATAGGTATTGCTGCTGGAATGAAGAAAATGGAACATGTTTCTTCCTATTTTTTCTATCGTTATGTATTGCCATGTGGACTTGTTTATGCCTATTGTGCAGAGTAGCATTTAAGAGTTAACTGTAGGAAAAATCACTTTAATTGCTGTATTTAAGTTAGCATGTTAATTATGTAGACATTTTGGCACCCCATCACTTTTAAGTATATCAGACCTATGGTTTTGTGCCCATAATAAAAGTGAAGAAATCTCTTGAATGTTACACACTGGTACCTTTCATTTCAACAGTGGATCAACTGGTTTCCTGATACACAATTCATTGAAAGTAAACTTGGTGGATTCTTTCCATTTGATTTATAAAAACTAAATAAACACTTTGATGTGGCCCTGATGTAATATTTAAAATATAATGCCTTTTCTTTTTTACTGTTTATGTATAGTTTATGAAATAAAGATTCTTATAACCAAACTACAGTATTTCTTAGTGGTTTTCTGGGGTATAGATAGTGGGATAAAGGGTTCTTAATCTATTTCCTGATTTTTTAGATGAGTACATAACAATGTAACTGGGAAAGATTTTGAAAATTTTATATTTCAAAATCAGAGATCTTGGCACACTGATTTTCTAGGTATGTTGAAAATATTTGCTTATTTCTTTGTTTATATTTGTTTAGTTTATCATAATATTACAAATGTAGATATTTTTATTCTTTGTTGAAGGTGGTATTTTAAAACCAATTTTATAGTGTCATAGCAAACATATCTTATTAGCTAAATTTCTGTAGCAACAGCATTTTTGAAGAGTGGTAGAAAAATCTCATCTGGTAACTTGTGGAATAATTGGCAAAAGAGAAAAATAAAATTCAATATACAAATTTAGCAAATGAGTATATATAATTCCAAAAATATAAGTATTGAGCACCTATTAAAAGTCAGGCACTATTCTAGAAACTGGAAATTCAGCAGTGAAAAAATGACCTGGAGCTAATATTCTATTATGGAAGTTAGATGATGAGACAATTACAATATGGTAGGATGCTAGAAAACTATAAATTCAAAGGAAAAATAATGCAAAAAAGATAAATAATTTCCGTGGGGCAGATTCATACCATGTTTATCTTGTTGTTATAGGGAGCACATTTAAAAGTTACAAACAGCAAGACATTCTGAATCACCGTGTGGGGGACTGAAAGTATGATGCACCCCAGGAAAACCATGTTTTAATCATGATCCAATCTTGTGGAGGCAGCCGTGTCTCTTCTAATCCTTATTCGATACTGTAGGTTGGAAAGTTTTAATTAGATCATCTCCACAGTGTGACATGCCCAATTGTGGTTGTGACCTTTTGATTAGGTGGAGATGTGATTCCATCCATTCCAGGTGGGTCTTGATTAGTTTACTGGAATCCTTTAAAAGAGGAATCATTTTGGAAAGAGTCTGAAATGACCGAAACAACAGAAATCTCAGAGCAGCAGGAACTTCAGAGCAGAGCTGATACAGATGCTGACAATTGGAGAAAAAGACACAGATGTTAGGAGATGCTTGGAGATGAGCAGATATTGCAGATATCTTGAGATAACATGTGAGATGTTAAGCAAGCCAGAATCTGGACAGAGCCAAGGGAAGCCAAGAGATTTAAAGCCAGCCCTGGAGAAGCAAAGCGAGGAACCCCCACCGGAACAGAAGCTGAAAGCAACAGAGCCCAGGAGCAAGGGACCAGCAGATGCCAGTCACGTAACTTCCCAGCTCATAGAGGGGTTCCTGACCCATCACCCTCCTTGAATTAAGGTATCTTTCCCTGGATGCCTCAGTTTGGACATTTTCATAGGTTTAGAACTGTAAACGTTTGACTTATTAAATCCCCTTGTTGCAAGCTGTTCCAGTCCTGGTATATTGCATGGTAGCAGCTCGCACACCAGACCTCACCACAAAGTAAAGTTTGAACTGAAGAGAAGAAAGTGTACAAACATACAAATAAAACATCAAATATTCCTGATATATCAGAATTCTAATAGGGAAATTTATAGACGGTTTCTCACACATATCTAGCATCACAGTTTGGATCAAGTGCTAATGCTATCGGAGAAAGAAGCTAAATTTAAAACAAACATAAGATATGTTAATATTGATCAAAAGGACATGCGGCCTAAAGAAAACCCTTTATTCTGCCAATCATTTAGAAGAATAAAATCCATCAAACCAAAATATCCAAATCATCGGCAAGAATCCCATAAATAATAAATTAATTCGCTGCTGAATACCTTATTCCCTGTTTTTAATCCTTACAGAATTTATTGAAAAAGAAAACAGGAATGTTTGGAGATTGGAGTGTGAAGAAGCAGGGGAGACAGAGTAGGGAAGAAGGGACATGGATGGGGGCAGGAAGGGAGGGCACCCTGCCTGGAACGCGGGCAGGGGAAGATGGAAGGAGTTACTGAGGGAAGAAGTTAAATACAGATTGAGCTCATTAGGGCCATGGGGAAAGCCTTTAGGGCCATGGGGAAAGCCTTTAGGGCCGTGGGGAAAGCCTTTAGGGCCATGGGGAAAGCCTTTAGGGCCATGGGGAAAGCCTTTAGGGTCATGGGGAAAGGCTTTGGCTGCCTGAGTCAGGGTAAGGAGCAAGGGTGGGAAGGACACAGGCTTCTAGGTCTTGCTGCAGAGATTGGTTCGGACAGCATATCATTTGCATCCTGGTTCCACAGGGAAAGAGGTTCATAGATGGACATGTTTCACACCCTTGGACCACAAACGAGAGTTTTCCACCTCACAGCTCTCCTTTACCATGCACTGTGGGGAATTCTTTGAACTCTCTAATACTCCACGGAACTTCTCTGGAGTTTTATGTAAGAGGTCAGTACAAAAGGACGAGGTGATTCCCGCCTAGGAGCTTGTGGAATCAGCTGCAGAAGGACTGGGGCTGACGTGGCAGGGGGTGGTCCATGAAGAAGAGGGGCTTGGAACCCCCAGATTTGGAGCCGGAATCCAGACCATCTCTCCGGCATCATTGCTGGTCTCTCACCATGATGGGTGCTTGCCTGGTGCCCTCAGAGGCCAGGTCTCGACAGGGGATGTGAACACTACCACCAGCATTTATAAATGAGCATGTTTATAAGTAAACATTTGTTTGTTTCTTGCTTTTTATGTTATTTATTGTTTTTCTTTTTTTTAAAATCTCAAGAGCTGAACTGGAACAGTGACTCAGCTGCTAACTTAGTCTCCAATTGTAGAGGAATTCTGCATCAAACTACTACGATTTCTTTCTTTTTACATAAAGATGTGAAAAGTAATTCAGAAAATAAGCATTGATTCATATAGCCGATCGATAGTTTATTTAGAGTGGGTTTGGAGAATTGCATAAATACACATTTAGTTCAAAACATTTTGTTTTGCATAAAAGAAAAGATGTCCTGGTTCCATGCAGTAGGCAATGCAGACCTCCACGTGCTTTACTGTGAGAGTTTCCCACGACTGGGGAAAAACGGAGAAAGCAAACCAAACTCAACAGCGCCATCTGTTATGACTCAACAGAGCCATCAGTTATGACTCAACAGAGTCATCAGTTATGATGTAATTGCATTGCCTGACACACACACACACACACACACACACGGCCAAAATAATTTGTATTTTTGAATAAAAAGTTGACTAGTTTGATTAGCAATTATTTCTCTTCACTCTTAATCTTGAAAGAAATATACTTGACCATATCTTAGATTGCTCAAAGGAAGTAAGAAAACATAGAAATCCAGAACATCTGAAGCATTAACAAAAGATAAAGATATGATAATGTAATTTCTAGGTAGCTTATCATTTTCAACACTATTTTAAACCTGATGACTAGTATTGATGTTAATATAATGGAGAGGGACATTTTCATTCATTCCAGTATACATTCTTATATGAAATAATATATTTTTAGTTCTATGTTGTAAAAAGTTCTCATGAATTATGACTTCATGAATCTTTTATCAATGTTTGACTCGATAAACACATCCACGAGAGCATCTTAGACATTAACTATATATATATATATATAGTTTTATATGTATATAGTTATATAGTTATATCTATATAGTACATCTTTCATCCTTCTTGGGGCAAGTTAGGTTGAAACTGTGTTTGAATAATCACTATTTCCTATCCTCAAATGTATATGAATTTCTGCCAGCTTTGTACTACCTCTAACTTATTTCCTATTTTCCTCAATGAAAGGTAAAATTATGATAAAGCAATACCTTGGGGAGCATGACTTACAATGAAGTAAAACATTGTGGAGACATCATAAACCTGTACACCCCATCACGAACTGTATTTAACTTGTTCAAAGACATCCTTGGGGAATTTGTTGTATTTTAACGATCAGTAATCCTATTGGTCTTTGCACACATAAATGCATACCTGGGTCTGAAGTCTGTAGAAACCTCGCCTTTCTCACCTGCCAAGTGTAACAATGCTCTTAGCCCAGAGGATTGGATGGAGATTAGAAGAAATGCACATTTAAAGCAGGAGCACAGTGTCTGTCCTAGGCCAGGTCCTCACTAAAAGTTCTTTGTTTTCTGCAAAATCTTTCAAATAGAAGAGCATCAAGTGTTTTACCGAAGTTTTCAAGATATGGTGACAAAGTTAGCTGTTCCTTTTAAAGCTTGCACCACAATCATTCAAAAAAATGATCCAATTTTAATCTCAAATAGTAACCAAGGATAATAACAATGCTTATGATAGAGGGTTTTTGTGAGGGTAAAATGGATTAGCACATGATGTGTGGAACATAGCACTAACTAAATACAATTATCCTTATTTAAAGGGACGTGGCATCATAAAATCAGATTGGGGAATGAAAAACATAAATTCCAAACCCAAATGTCTTGGCTAGTTGGCTTTCCTAAGTAATTCTTTGTTTTTGAATAGGTGCATTTTCAAGATTAATACTCATCTTGTGTACATTTAGCATATGTACACACATGAAACACTTTTTTTTGCATACACTAAATCCATACAACACACTAGGAGGTGGGGGTACCATTTTGCTTATATTTAGCATGATTAATCATAGGAATGGACAGTACTCGCCACACAGGCTTCCACACTATTCCAGAGCAGGACGCATCTCCCTTCACGCAGTCAGGGTGGGGCCGCATGGCAAGTCCTGGTCAGCTGGCCATGCGCGAGCCAAGGGACGTGTCTGGTGCTTGGCAGGGCAGGTGTCAGGGCCTCCGTTTACCGGAGCTGAGATGAAACCGTCATCCAGCCGATGACTTCAGCCGACTCCCCCACCTCCACTTCTCATTTCATCGTAGCATGCTCCTTCCGTATTTAAATTTGCAACACTTAAAACTAATGGCTATTTTTATATAACATGCAACATAGTTTTGAAAACCATCCCAGATCCCTCGAAATTGAAATAGAACACTAGTTAATTAAGCTGATTAATTAAATGTGTTTGTGCAGCAATACAAGAACCACAGCTTCTGGAGTCAACATTCCTGAACTTAAACTGGTTCTGCTTTGTGACATAGGGTAAACTATGCATTTCAGCATCATGATAACATCAAAATTTAATTCATAAAGCTGTGAAGGGGCTTCCTAGAACAGCCTTGTCTACTATGGCTATGTTCACAGTTGTGCATGCTGTTGCATAGTTGTGCAAATACTATACACGTTAGTAAGAGCCGTGGGCACTTCAGCCTGCGCACCAGGTCCTGGACCCTGCATCTGCCATGGAGTGCTGTATGCCTTTACACAAGTTACTTAACAACCCTGTGCCTCAGTTTTCTCACCAGTGCAATAACAGGAAGTATGGTTGCTTTCCCCAAGGTGTGTGATAACGTTTTCTTATCTGCTCCAGGAACATGTTATAGTACGTGGCATGATGACACGTTTAAGGAGAGAGCTGGGGACCAATATTCGGAACTCACTATGTGCTCTACATTCCCCAGGCACTTTGATTTATCAGGTATAATGCTAATTCCCAGCTCACAGAGCTTTGGGGGAGGATTACAAACTTTAACGCATATGCAAACACTCGTGACAGTAGTTGCACTTAGTAAGTGCCGAGTAATAGTTATTATGAAGGGGAGAGTGGAGAAAAGCAAAATCCACGTGCTGGTTCTATGGTTAAGTGCATGGGCAGCTTGTCCACGTGATGGTGCCCAGTTGGCCAGATTGTTACTGTGAGGGTATTTCGTGGTCTTAAATCATCGGTAAGTTGACTGCATCTGCAGCCGATTCCATCTCTACTCCACTGAGGAGACCCCTCCAGCAATGAGAGGGTCTCATCCCAGCAGCTGAAGGCTTTAAAGGGAGCAGGGGTGATTTCAGCAGTCAGAAGAGAGCATTTCTGTCTCTACTTCAGCCAGCAGCTTCTCCTGGGGAATCCATCACAAACCTTTGTTGGAGCTTCCAGCGTGCAGTCTGCCCAGTGGAATTTGAATTCCTATTTAAAAGCCCTACAATATTTACATTATATATCATGTGGTTGTATTTCCATAGTGAGCCCAACTAATGCAACTAACCACTGTTTTTAGATTCATCACATTTTTGTTTTAAGAGAGAAATATAGAAATCACAATTTCTATTTTCTGTTTTCGGAAACCTTAATTTCAGAGAAATTAAGTGACCTCTGAAGGTCAACCAGGATATCAACATAGAAACTAAAGCCCAAACTCAGGTATCTCCAAGTGTAGAAGATACAGTACTAACTTGCTTTTTATTCCCCAGGAATGTCCTCTGGTAAAATGTGCTTTCTATTTAAGGGCTGATCTTTTCAAAACATTGATTATCCACAGTTTTGGATGTCCTTTCTAAAGAGTGGAAATTTACAGAATTTCTTAGTGTAGGTTTCCCATTATGCTAATCCTCAAGGTTTGTTTTTAAGGAATGTAAAATACTGCAAAGATTCCTGGTAGTTTTTTAACCCCTTTGCATGTAAGATTAATAGGTGCCAGAGTTGAAAGAAAAGCAATAATTAGATACCATAAATCTGTTTTCAAGCTAAATAGAAGATGCAGCAAAGTGTCATTTTGAATTTATTCGATTAAAAATAAAACATACAAATTTTGAACAATATTATTTCTCCTTTAAACATAATTTAGAATTTAAATGGGGGTTTAAAATGTAGAGGCGAAACCACAAGAAGTATAAGCAATTGATACATTCCCCAAGCTGCCTCGGTGGTTGTGAACGCAGGTTGTAAAGCCTGTGTGACATCAGCTTCATCATTACAAAAGGAGTGAATGTCTATGTACTCGCATAGACATTGATTATAAAACCCATGATCATTTGAGTTAGTTTTTGTTTCCGTGTCAGTGTATGACTCACTTTACATTTGTCTAACACTTTAAAATTCTTGTGTCCTTATGTAAACAAATATTAGTCAAAAAACTGGCCATTAATGGTAGCCAGGCACTGGCTGACATATGACTAACATTTTTCTATGTTAGGACACTGTGTTCCAGGTTCTCATCATCTCCACACCAAACAACGGATACTTTGTCAGAACTAGTTTGACCCACTGGATAAAAAGAGATAACATGGGGGTGGGGGAGGGCAGGCAATGCTGGCTCAGTGGTAGAATTCTCGCCTGCCATGCCAGAGACTCTCGTTCGATTCCCGGACGCTGCCCATGCAAAAAAAATAAAAAGTAGGGGGTGGGGAATGCCACATAAGAGAGAACTGCAGGAAAATTAACAAATAGAAAGAAGCCTTTAGTTTGGATCTCACTTTTTTCTTATAAAATAGAATATGTTGTATTTGGCAAAAACCCAAATAATTCTGTGTCAGTATTGGTATAGTAAGTTATCTGAAGCAGGGACTATTGATAATACAAACTTTGATTCATTCATTAAAATATATATTTGGCTCAGCAGGCAGAGTTCTCGCCTGCCATGCCGGAGACCCGGGTTTGATTCCCAGTGCCTGCCCATGCGAAAAAAAAAATATATATATATATATATTTGTTATCAGCTTCATAATTACAAGAATAATGAATGTCTATGTACTCGCAGTTTCAATTATAAAACCCACGATCACATAAGTTTTTGTTTCTGTGTCAGTACATGTGTATCCTGTGGTCCTGTTTTTCATTGGTGCTTCTTAGAAGAACAATAAAATAAAGTTTCAATCTGGCGATTGAAAAGGAGGAGAAGCTGAAGGAGGTTGATGAGGTTGAGTGTGTCTATGCTGCGACTGCGTATTCTTGGTGTCTATGGGTTTGGTATTCACCATTTAAAATATCCCAGGGCCTTGCAGGCATTGGTAATTCGAATTGCTCATGCTTCTAGACGGGGAGAGAAAGCAGCTCATTTGGTGGGCATGGAACCCTGCCAATCACCCAGCATCCAATCTCGAAATAGCTTTGTATGGTAATGAATACCTTTTTTTTTTACATGCAAAATGTACTGTTTTACAAAGATATCTCTTCTTTTACATTTGAAATAAAAAATGAAAGCTATGTCATTTATGTGTTAATCCCATTTTATGAAGAAAACTGCCTACTGAAGGATATCTGTAAATTTAGTGTCAAGAAAACCTTGACTGTATATCCCTGGAGAATGTTGAGTGGGAACTAAGCCACTGCTGATGGCTCCCAGGTGTGTTTAGCGTTTTCCAGGTAGGAAAGGACTCCTGGCTGGTACTGGCTGGGTTGGAAACTGTTCTCTGGTATGATTATGGCAACAGCCATGCAGGATGTAGTGTGGAATCCTGCCAGGTAAAAACACACCAGATAGAGCCTCTCAGTTGCATCTTTCACCAGGTGGCTACAATCTGTGTCTCTCTCTCTCTTTTTTATTAATTTTTGCATGGGCACGCACTGGGAATCGAACCCGGGTCTCTGGCATGGCAGGTGAGAGCTCTGCCACTGAGCCACCGTGGCCCGCTCCCTGTGTGTCTTTAATGCTGGGAAGTCACCACCTGTCATCTGCAGACACATCCCCTCACCCGCCACCTCGTGCGTCCAGCAAGCTATTTTGAGCCCTGGACTTTGAAGGGACGCCTGTCAATGAGCTGTTCATCCAAAACTCATCTAGGATGTGCTGGAAGAAAGAGCCATTGATGTTTATAAATATCACAGTTTCTGTTATGATTCCTCATGCTGAAGGGAAAGCATGAAAAAGAATAAAGTCCAAAATGAAAAGTAAACCTATTTAATAAATGTGTAAGCTATTGCCCTAGTAGCCACTTAAAAAGATAGCACCTTGGCTAACCTCATTCCAGGGGACCCACAGGGCACTGTTTACCTGGCATTCTTAAGGATACGGCTACCCCTAGATTTATAACACCCTGTGCAATCTTCTGCGTCTCCCATTTCTTTTACTCTTTCTAATATTTCTGAAAATGAAAACAGTCAATAAAAGGAGAAAAATTGCAATTCTGTTCATTTTACCATTTGTCAGTGTCCAGGCAAGAAGATGTCCCTGTTAATAATGTGAAAAGAAACGCTGCTCCTGCAGTTTAGTGCCCCGGGGGTCTGCTGAGTGTTTGTGCTTCAGGCAACATCCTGTGGCAGAGTGGACACGGGAGCTCGTACAGGCGAACGCCAAAGCAAAGCAGTGTTCTGACCAGCTAACTTAGGTTTCTGTTTTCCACTGGGGGTCCCTGCAGAGTGGGGAGCAGCTATATGTTCTTATGTTGTTCATGCCTCCTCTTGATAAATTTCTCTACTGGATTGAACTGGCTTATCCCAGGTGGTTTCCATTTTCTCAAAAAGTGCCTCCAGGTCAATTGTTTTTCTCTTCTGGAAAAGCCTTCCACAAAACAGGGTTCCCTCCCAGCAACACCCAGTTTAGGAGGGCATTTTATTTAACAATAGACATAGTTACTATGGGGAAATTATACTGGGTTTCTGTTATCCTCATAACCCTTATACCCCATGGCATAGACTTTCAAACAAGTGGACATAGTGATTGAAACTCTCTGGGAAGAATAGCTGCCCCTGAGCAAGAAATCACCTGGGGAGAGAAACTTAAGGGGTTCTGGGACTAGGGATATTTCCGGAGAGAAAGAGGGTGTCGACAGAGACCCTGGGGCCAAGCTCGGGAACGGAGACAGGCTCAGTGGTGGTGTGCGTTAGAAAGCCATGCCTCCTGGCTCTGCAGAGTGCGGACACAGTGGCTGGTGATGACCACCATCCATGCCCTGTGATGAGACCATGTGCTCACGAGCCCTTTTCCCTTCTGAGCCTAGTTTAAAAATATCGCCCTCCTCACTCTCTACAGGGGGGAAAATGCCACCTTCCGTCAGCATGTTTTCTGCTGGCCACACACCTCTACCCTGATGGTCATTGCGTGGTCAGAACATAATTCAGTACCAATAAACCTGTAGGGCTATGTTTTTTAACGCGTCACCACCATTTCCTGCCAACATCGTATAGCAGCGTAGTTCCCCAGCGTTGCTGACCAGGCAAGGGCTTGATGGCGGAAACCCCAGCAGCTCTCCAAACCCCTTTGCCTTTCGTTTCCTCAGCAGGTGAGAGCATCTTGTGTCGTGTGGTGCACACTGCTGGGACTCCGTGGGGCTGGTCACAGCTAGCAGCAAGTAGTTGATTGTTCTCTTGCACTTCCGGTATTCCTGCTGATTCAGCCTTTTCCTTCAAATCCTAACTATCCCAGAAAAGCTCAAGGTCGACATCTTCCCTGATGGTTTGGAGGCTTTACGGACTCCAGAATTTTATGTTCTTAACGTGGTCCCGCTCCCGTGGGTCTGGACCCATTGTGAGTAGGTCTCCTGGTGAGTAGGGCCTTGACTTCAGGTGTGACCCACCTCACTCAGGGTGGGACATGACCCTTGTACTGGAGGATGGAATTCACTGAAGCCCAGAGAAGAAGGCACGGAAGGCAGAGAAAGCCAGTGAAACAGAAAGGAAGCCGCTGAAGCCGGAAGAGAAGGGAGAGTCCAGCAGGTGTGGCCACCTGCCCGGCACATGATGGGGACTCCAGGACCCTGGGCAGCCTTTCCTTGAGGAGAAGGCGCTGTCCGAGTGATGTCCTGATTTGGACTTGTTCACAGCCTCTGTGAATACCTGTAAACTAATAAATCCCCACTGTTAAAAGCCAGTTCATTTCCGGTATCACACAGTTCAGCAGCTGCCTGAACTAAGATGATCTGTCTCTACCTTCCACTTCTTTCTTCTTTCTCCTTCTCCTTCCCTTGCAGTGGGTTAGGAAATATGGCCAACTCCCAAAGCACACGTGCATGCACACACACCCAAACACACACATTTGAGAGAAAGAAAACTTCCTAGCATTTCCCCTTATACAATCAGAGAACTAACCTTTGAAGCATTTTGAGTTCTTATCCTTCCTTCCATAGCATGCATAATGAAAAAATATAGAGAACATAATTACACTTTGAAAGTTGTTTATCAATTTCAACATGTTAGAAACTAATTCTGCTGTAGGTTCTATATCAGTTGTGCTGGTGTTGACGGGGCTTTAATCATGTCTTTCTTGCATGAAGAGGCTATAAACAAATCGCCACTGCCTCACAAGCACAGTGATTTCTGATGGTAGAAGGAGGTCTCTTTTATCAACAGAACTGAACTTGCAGTCCAAGCACTACCACCTGCTTGATATAAACACATCCGCTGTAATATAGTGGAATTTGAAGTTAACTCCTTTGCAAAATTAATGAGTAGGAAATGGTTGAGTAGGAAAGTAAAATTCCGAGTGGTTATTTTATATTCCTACATGAATGTCAATGAAGTACAGCTATTGGTAAATACTCTATCACACTTATGTAGCTGTTCCTTTATTGTAATAATATGAATTGACTAGTTATAGAATAATTTACTTTATAAAAATAGTTTACCTGGAATCTTACATGTACTTAATTATAAAGCTTTGTGACCTCGAAATATGTTTTCATGGAGAAGAACATCTGGAAAAATTATGGCATATAATAATAATTCACTCTTTTAGGAAAGGGGGAAGCCATGGATGCAGGAGAGAAGAGACAGATTTCAAGCAAATAAAAGAGATCAAACTTCAGCTCAAGTCTCAAGTTAGTAATGAAGACTTTCCATGAAACAACCACTTCTATTTAGACAGAATTAGTCTGCTCCTTTTCTGTATTCCTAGGGTGAATTCTATCTCCCATGGAACTCACCAAATTGGATTTTAACTCTCATTTGCATCTCCATCTCTGCGTGTCCTCAGACTGAAGAGTGCCTCACTGCTTTTTGAACCCTCAAAACTACAGATAGTGGATACTGAAAAATTGTTAAGGAATGAGGCTGTTAGGCAAAAAGCAAGTGCCTCAAACAGCAAAATGGCACATTGGGCAGGAAGCAAATAAGCTAGAGCTTAAAATTTGGGGAGTACTAACAGTTGAACCAGTTATAGAAAAGGAAGTCTGATAATCACTAGGCTTTGAAGGGGCTTTTATGGAAAGTCATATATGGATGATTCTGTTGTGGAGAGACAGAAAAATGTTCCAGGAAAAATAATTTGTTAAAACACAACTACACTTTAACAAAGGAGTGTATACCTTCCATTACTGGCAACCACGTCAGTATCTATACACACTGTGGAATGCACTAAACCCTAGAGAGGCCTATTCTGAAATGTTCTGATAAACTCAAATATGTTGCAATGTTAATTCACTGGAAGAATCAATTGTCAGTCCTGCATGGATGCTTCAGCATCTGTTGGCAGTTATGATGCTTTTCATTCATTTTACATCTCAAGGATGAGAATGTGTTCATCTGTTTCAGGGCCATTCCCTTATCCTTTGAAACCTAATGAACAGAAATTGAACTAAACAATTTGTTTCAGAGAAATATTTCATTTTTCACCCATACTAGTTTCATATGACTTAAGAGTCATCCTAAGGCCAAGAGAATTTCTGAAATAATACTCTGTTAATTTGACTTTGAGTTGCAAATAAAAGAATCCAAACTCAAACCATGATGAACCAGAAAGGAATGTGTTGCATTTTATACCTAGAGGTCCAGGGTGCATGTGAAGTTTAACCTAAATATTTGATGATCTTTCAGGGCACTGCTTCTCTTCCGTTCACTGACTCAGCTTTCCTCTGCATGTGCCTCATGTTATGGTGAGGTCACCTTGTGCTGTTACAAACACACATCACCAGTTCCAGGTATTTACTGTCAGCTTAAAACTCAGTGCAGTAACGGAGACTTTTTCAACCAGTAGTCAAAAGAAGCTCTAGAATTACCCCTGATTGACTCAGTTTGGGTAGCATGAGACTTTGAAAACAGCACTTAGGTGGAAGCCACATGGCATTCTCATAGGCTCTTCCTCAGTTATCGTGACCTCAAGGCCAGGCGGTGTGAACAGCACATCTGTGTGGTTGGAAAGCAAAAAATTCCCCCAAATGGATAAGGAGTGACTCTGTAATAATAGGAGTTTGCTTGTTGGCAGGGGCAGGCGAGGAAGCAAATATTCAAATAAATAGATAAGTTGGGTTAAAAAAATAAAATGGCCAACTGCATTGGGAGTTGACAGGAACTTTCCCCTTTCTGAGAAATGGCAGGGACTTTTCAGAAGAAGAAAATTGGCCAAGGACTGGAAAAGGACTGGAAAGGACTGGAAAACAGAGAATTCCTCAATAGGTGGAAATTTGAACCACATTTAATAAGATAGACTCGGTCCAGTAGGAATTCCCTATTAAAATGGGCAAGTATACCATACTAATCAACTCTGCTCCTTTGTTCCTGCTTTGTAGGACCTTTCAACGCAACGAAGAACTTAGATATCCAACAATATTTTTAACTTCCTACTTGGGAATCCCCTAATTGCCCTTATGAGCCACAGTAACCCAATTGCCATTTGGAGATTCTTACTTTGGCTTCCCCAGTTTGAGATCGCTAAATCTTCCACTTTGATTACACAGGTGATGTTGTTTATTTTACCAGTTTTATAACAAAGTTTTGGGTTACCCTTTGACATAAAACCCTTAGAGTTCAAAGGAAATGTGTAAGACATTAATGCAGCTAATTCCTCCCAGCTTAGCTTTTCTGTCTTTCTATACCTACTTCACATGCAGCAACGTGTTCCTGGGCCCTCAACCCTCCAAAGTCCTGCTCGCGAACTATGACCTCTGGAACTTATTAATTGCTTACAACGACGTGAAATTCTATAGAACACAACCCAACCTGTGGTTAAAGCTGTGGAAGAGCAGGAGCTTGCATATACTGCTGGTGGAAATGCAAACTGGAAAAACCCTTCTGGTAGGAATTTTGAAATACCTAAGAAAATTGCCTACCCGCTTAACTTTTTTTTTTCTCCACTTAACTTTTGACCCAGCAATCCTACTTTTAAAAACCTACCATGATGACACATTTTCAAAAATCTGAAAACATATATCCATAAGTTTTTCTTTAATCATAAGCTGTTGGAAACAACCTAAATGGTCACAAAAGAGTGATTAAATAAACTATGATACTTCCATACAGTGAAGCACTTGACAGGCTAAAAAACTAATAAATGAGGAAGATCTCTTTGAAGTTACATGAAGTGATGTCCAGAAAATACTGTTAAATTAAAAAAAAATGTGTCAAAATATCTTTGGTATATCACTCTTCACATAAAGAGGTAGATATAAAAAAATAAGCACAGGCCTGATCATTTTATGCAGAAAAAATACAAGAAGGATAAACCAGAGACAATTAGATCAGTAACCATGGGAGTGTACATGAAGGACCAACATGGAGAGAGAGGAGAAATGGGGATAGGACAGTATCTACCTGTTATATGGGTGGCATCACTTAATGTGCCATTATTACCCAATTCTGTCTCTTAAAATCATGCTCATAGTTCAATAATAGCTAAATAAGTTAAATCAGGTTATGGGGGTGTGCCAATTTAAAACTGTTATGTATCCCAGATTTAATCCTCATTCAATCTTGCTGGGTGGGATATTTTTTATTGTTTCCATGGAGATGTAACCCAACCAGTTGTGGGTGGGAACTTTTGTTAGGTGGTTTTCATGGAGATGTGTTTCTACCCATTTAAGGTGGGGTTGCTTACTAGAGTCGTTCAAGAGGGCACCATTTTGGAAAATTCTTCAGAGCCCACACAACCAGAGACCTTTGGAGAGGAAGAAGGAAAACGCCCCTGAGAAGCCTTTTGAAATGAGAAGCTTGGAGTGAAAACTAGCAGATGTTTCCTTGTGCCTTCCCAGCTGACAGAGGTGTTTCAGACCCATCAGCCTTCCTTGAGTCAAGGTGTCTTTCTCTGGATGCCTTAGTTTGGATATTTTTATGGGCTTAGAACTGTAAACTTGCTACTTAATAAATTACTTTCTTAAAAACCATTCCAAGGGAGGCAATTGTAGCACACTGGCAGAGTTTTCGTCTGCCATGCTGGAGACCTGGATTCGATTTCCTATACCTATCCATGCAAAAAAAAAAAAAAAATTACCATTCAGTTTTTGGTAGTTTGCTTTCTGGCAGCTTTAACAAACCAAAACATATTTTGGTAGAAGAGAAGTGGGGTGCTGCTGTGGTTTGCAAATACCACACATTTTGGAACAGTGTCTTAAATGAAGAAGGGGAAGATTCTTGAAGAGTTCTGAGAAACTTGATAATGAAGGGTTAAAATACTTTGAAGAGATTGTTGGTAGAAATGTGGACTCTAAAGATTCTTCTGATGGGGACTTAGAGAGAAATGATGCATGTGTTATTGCAAATTGGAAGAAAAACCATCCTTGTTTTAAAGTGGCAAAGAATCTGGCAAAATTGACTACTGGTTTTGGATGGAAGGCAGATTTTAAAAGTCATGAGAGAGATTTACAGATTAGATGTGGAAAGTGTGGTCTGGTTTCTCCTTACAGCTTGTAGTAAAATTTGACAGGAAAAAGATCAGCTGAGAACTGAACTCTTGGGTGTAAAGAAGCCAGAAATTTATGGTCTGGAAAATTCTGGGCTTCCAGAATGCAAGACCCCACAGAATAGTGCCCCATATGAGGATTTAGTCAAACATTGAACAGTGAGCCCTTTCCATGAAAGCCAAGATTGGAGATGGACTTATCCGGAAAGGATTTGTGGAAAGTCCTATTGCCTAATAGTTACAATCCCAGTGTACTGCACAGAAAACCAACAAGTCAACTGTGGGATCTGTATAAATGGAACCACTGCTGGTCTGGAATAAAAGGGATGGAAAGGGGACGAATTGAAGGAAACATAACTTCAAAAGGCCAAACCATGGAAGCTAAGGTTTGAAGCCAAGAAATCTCAGGCCAAGGGAGCAGACCCATCCATGCACTTGGAGAGGGTAAGTTTGACCTGAAGGCTGAGGGCAGGACTTCTGCTTCTAAGTTCTGGAAGGGTTTTGGTTCCCCAGGCCTCAGAGAGGGTGGAGCACATTCCTTGGAGATTGGGAAGAGCCTGGCTTCTACCCCATTGTTGTGAAGGGGTTGAGCGTGTGCCCCAGAAATGGCAGAGAGCCCAGGTGCTGCCCCAAAGCTTGGAGAAGGTGGAGCAGAGAAAATGGTGGTCTCTTCAATGTCCTCCAAGGTTGAGAACTTCACACCACTGTTTGGAGAGCAGGGCTGCTACAGAGGTCCTTGGAAAGTGTGGGACTGGCACTTTCTAAAGCCCCAAGGCTAAATGATTCTCAGAGTTTGAAATCTAATGGCATTTGTCCTTCAGGTTTTTGAAACTGTATGGATCTGGCAACCCCTGTGTTCCTTCCAATTTCTCCCTATGGAAATGGAAAAATGTATCCTGTGATTGTCCCTCCTTTTATGTTGGCAGCAGGTAACTCATTCTGAGTTTCACAGAACCACAGCCAGAAGAGAATTGTGCATTGGACTTGCCATGCCTCTACCTGACTTTGATGAGCTTTTGCACTGTTTATGACTTTGTATTTTATTCATACTGCTACTGAAGTGGTTTAAGTCTTAGTGATATTGAAATGAATTGAATGTATTTCGCATACAGAAAGAACATGTTTTTGGGGTCCAGTGGATGCAATGTGCTGGTTTGAAATTGTTGTGTATCCCAGAAAATTCACGTTCTCTATTCCTGATTAATATTGTCAGGTGGGATCATTTTCATTACGTTGTTTCCACAAAGATGTGACCCACCAAATCTTGGGTGAGACCTTTTGACTAAGTAGACATGGAAATGTGTCTCTATCCATCCAAGGTGGTTCACTTACTGGAGTCCTTTAAGAAGGAATCATTTTGCAGTCAGAGACCTTTGAATATGAAGAAGGAAAACACCCCCAGGGAAGCATTTTGAAATGAGAGGCCTGGAGGGAAAGCTAGCAGAAATCGTCACGTGCCTTCCCAGCTCACAGAGGTGTTGTGGACCCATCTGCCTTGCTTGAGCCAAGTATCTTTTTCTGGATACCTTATTTGGACATTTTTATAGACTTAAAATTGTAAACTGCAACTCAATTAATTGCTCTTTTAAAAGCTGTTCCACTTCTGATATATTGCTTTTTGGCATCTTTAACAAAGCAAAACAAGGAGGAACCCAAAACAAAATATAAATAGTGACAAGTGACCCTAATTGCATTAAAAATAAATAAAAGCATGACACTGAAGGGGATTGGAAAGAAAATAACTAGCCTATATAAATTCAGTAAGAAGTATTTTGTCATATAGTGTAAGGCAAGGATAAAGAAAAGAACATTATGTAAATATTATATTCTACTGAATTCTAGGTAGTATATTTGTTTCTCACAGAGGATGGCTTAGAAATTCTAAAATTACTTTACATTATGCTATGTTCGCAAAAATAAGTGGAATTTTCATGAATAATTAAATCCTAGTTCTCCTGTCAGAGAGATATTGCAAACAAAGAAAGGGAGAACATTAAAATGGTCTGGTAACATTTGATGAAAATCAAAAGGATCAATTAATTATAAGCTCATTTTTGTTTTTTTATATGTGGTGCATATACAGTTTTACATTTCTAAGAATATGTACACACATATTTATATACAAATACATATATCCAAGTATGTACACACACATATTTATACAATTAAATTCACGCATGTAAATATATATGCAAATATAAGCATGTATATATAGATAAATACTTATATTCATAGAAAAATAGTACCATTGATGCATATCCATATCCATAAATACATGCATATATAATCGTATCTATAAAGAGTACTGTTCCATCTTACTACCCAAATATGAATGACTGGGTGTATGTGTATGTGAACATACTTGGGTATATGTATTTCTTCAGAAAATATTACAGAAAAGATAAAACCAGAAATGTCAGTATCAGTAGAATTCATTGTTTCTCATTTTGTGCTATTCTATGAAAGCTACTTCAAATTTCCTTTTTATGTTTCATAAATGTACTGGTATTGTTCTATATATATTTATATTAATTGAGAGAATAAATGTGAAGGACTATAGGTTTGCTTCCTTTCTGTATGAAGCCATTTTAATATACATTGCAAACAATTTATTCTCAGCAGTTTCAGCTGAAAGCCTTTGGGCTTTTTCCCCTTTAAGTACAGTCCCTTTTGAAAATGTTAAAGTGCCACATTTTCACTAACATGTAAAAGAGAGCCGTGGCTCAAATCAGACCTCCCATTTTGGTTTCCTTGAGTGAGTTTCTGCTTCCTGTGACCCTTTCTATTTATTCCTTTTATGCTGCCTGTGGAAGGCAATTTGGAGTCGAGTTTGCAGACCATAGCATTTTATGCAGGACACCAAAATTTTGCTGCAGCAAAAGCAGGACCTGAGGTAGTTCGACTCCTAATGATGGAGCACGGTTTGTCCATCTCACCGGGCTGGGCTTAGGGCAGGTGGGTTTGTCTTGTATTGGGTCAAAAGTGATGTGTATTGGGTCAAAAGTAGTAAATGAGGGGCTTGATTGGCTGGCTGGGTCAGGTGCCTTGGTGGAGATTTCAAGTTTCAAAAGATAAAGAGGAAACTCAGAGGGCATGTTTCTTGTTCTGTTTTGTTTTGTTTTGTTTTCTGCCTCTTGGAGGTGCAGAGCTTTCTCAATACAATTTCATCATCCAATTTGGTTCATTACACCTTGATGATAAGCTTTACTACCAACCCCCCAAGCTTCCCTTGGGCAGGCTAATTAGTCATTCAAAAAAATCGGAAACTATATTTTGAACTCCTTCTTTTAATAATATAAGAAAAAAATTAATGTTTTCACTTTACTACTTCCATTGATTGTATCAATCTTATTTAAAATATGTATCTTAAAATTCTTTATTTATTTGTATAAATAGCTAATTTAAACTAATTGCTATTTTTTTTGCTTGTATCCATGATGACTCCCATGTCTTCTGACATGTTTAAGACACTGCTCTTTGCTGTTCATTCCACCTTAGATTTTACAAGTAATCTTAATGCATATGATTATACAGACATCCTCTTCAGATAGGTTTCAAAGGTGTCTTTTAGTTTATCAAATTGAAAAAAAGATAACATCTTCATGAATTTTTACCTGATTTACTACTAATTTACAAATACTTGTTATATTTCCAATATCCCTGGACCCAAATGTAGCAATCAAAGCACATATTTATGAACTTAAAACCACCTCAGCCATTATTGCCATGACCTGTGGGTGCCTTTGATGGCTGCTCCCAGTTTTTATTTCTGTGAAAAATCAAACACCAAGATGTGTGGAAGGAGTGAGACATACAACTATAACATCAGTCTTTTTCTCTGTTAATTTACCAACTTTCCATGATAAAGGAGTTCAAACGCTATGTAAAAGTTGTTTAAATTTCTTGGGGTAACTTCACTTTTGCTTTGTAGAAAATATTCATAAACACGTGAATGGAGATGACCCTTCTTTAGCCTGAGTATCCAGGGTCCATCACAAAGAATGTCAAGATTCCTTTGGCCACTTCTTGCCATTTTTCAATGTTAGCCTACATCATAGATTAAAATGACACAATGAATGTATAGGATAATGAATAATGACAATGAGCCTCAGAAATAGGATATAATAGTAATTTGCTATCAAAACAAAATCACAATGACCTTTTTAGCAAAGTCTTAATTTGTCCCAGTGAATGATTTTCCCTATATCCGGACTAGGAATCATATGATTGTATCTAGAGTAAATTATTTTGATCTGATCATGATGCATTTATGAAAACCTGAAGCAGCATAAGAAAGCAAGGCCCTTCATGTGGGCATTCTCATCTGGGTTTACACAGCATCTCCAGGGCTTACATCATTACCACATTTTACTAGGATTCTCTCCCAACCAACTGCAGTTCTTTAAGATGCTTCTGGCTACAACTTCTGCCAAAGGCTTCTTCACACAACCAGAGGATATTCTTTCCACGATGTTTTTCTGACTGGACCACTCATCCTGGAATCATTTAAGGATTTCCAAACACTTTTGTTTTTGTTCGCACACTCTACACTCTAAGCAGAATAAAATATCATACTCTCATTTGCTCCTGCATCTGGCAGCTGTGTCTGGAGTAGACCTCTTCCTGCCCCATGTATATAATTCCAACTCACTCTTTAAGTATTTGTACAAGTCTGGGTTGGATTCAGTGTACACTACTCAGTGCCCTCCCTGGGTGCTGTGCCCTGTGGAAGACGGCATATGCCCAGCCCACTTGTAACTTGCAGGTGGAGCTTTGTGATTTTGTTTGCCTTGTGACACATCCACAGCAGGTGCCTGGAGCTGAAGAGCTGGCAGATGGCTGCCATGTTGTTTGCCCTGGACCGCGAGACCAAGAGCCACGCAGGTAGAAGCTGCTCCATGAGCTTGGGTAACGAGTGAAGATGACTTGGAGCCATGCTGCAGCTGACCTGAGATGGGGAGGAATGCGGAAGCCACTGAAATCTGTGTTCCTTTGTCATCACAGCATAAATGGTACTGGATGAGGGTGGTGGATTCTTGCCTGATGCGCTCAGTGACCGATTCCCGAGACACTGAGACTAAGAGTTTGTCGCTAGGCGTGAAGCAGGAGATCAGACGGCCTATCAGCCCAAAAGTCTATCTCCCTGAAGAAAGGGGCTCAGGAAAGGGTGTACAGATTTTAGCAAAGGGAGATGAACTAAGGACAATCTCAAAAAGCAAGTCCAAGCAGAAAGGGAGACAGAGTTACTATTTCAATAGCAAAGTCCAAGTTGAAAGGAGAGAGTTTTCAATGCAGAGTCTAAACTGATACAATTTGCAAATGTAAAGGAGTGAAATAGCTCCTGGCTGACTCAGTTTCCTTCATTAGCATTCAGGCAGTTGCCCTTCCAAGTTACACTGAAGAAAAGACCAGAAAAAGGGAGTAACAGCTCCTACAATCACAAAGGCACAAGATAAGGCGCTTTTACAGTCATTATCAGATATCAGGGTAGGGGAATTATAGTTCAGAGATTTCAGGTATTTTCTCCCCCTACTTTAATATACCAGAAAAAAAAGAATATTTCTATAATGATTTAGTAATCATAATCACCCCTGAAATCCTAACTTCTCAGTTAACATAAGCTAGATTGTCTTGACTGACACAATGCCTATTTTTCTACATTATAATGGCTGGCTTTGTTGTTATATTTTATTATGTCTCTTCCACTGGTCTTTTTAGTCCTTGAAGCAAATAACAGCAATTTTCAATTCTTTTTCTCTAGCTAATAGTACAATTCATTGCATAAAGAAGGAAAGCAGTAAATGTTTGTTGATGGGAGAAATAAGAATGAAGATTTAGTTTTTAAAATACAAGCCAACTTTCCCACACTAGCTCTAGGGTGAAGAAAAAAAACCATAAACAATTATTCACTTAAAAAAAAAGGTCGACATTATAATCCTCTGCAATTAGTTTATTTAGATTTGACAGAGACGATATAGATATAGATATAGATATAGATATAGATATAGATATAGATATAGATATAGATATAGATATAGATATAGATATAGATATAGATATAGATATAGATATAAGCACACAGTTATTCATGAGCCAAGCCCGTGCCAGGTATGAAAGTACAGAGGACAAAATCCTTCCCTAATAAATACAGTGCAGGATTCCAGGATGGAAGATTGACTAGTGTAATACAGAATTGAAATGTAATATGACCCCTGCATTGAGGGAGAATCACCATGAGAGCTGATTAACCAGGTACAAAGTGCAGCGCAGGCCTTTTAGGTAGAGGAAGCCGAAGGCGTAAAGGCCCAGAATCCCGTGAAGCTGGCCCATGGGGTGGAGTAGTGCAATGGCGAGAAGGATGTGAGGTGGTGAGTGGTGGAAATGAGACTGGAGTGTCATAAAAATCAGCTATGAAGCATTAACACACCATATTAAGCAGTTTGGATATTATTCCAAAAGCTCAAGAGAAAGTATTGAACATTTTTAATTAGAGAAGTGACAAGACCACATTTGGGATATGGAAATAGCATTCTATGGGTAAGTGGAGAACAGATGGCATGGAGAGGGTGATAAAATTAAATCAGGCAATTTTCCAGCCCAGCGTAACCTCGAGGCCAAAGGACAGGCTAGACGGATGATGAGGGGCTCAGGGACAGGAGGGAAATCTTCCCCAAAGCAGCCGTGGGACACAAAGGTCAGCTTCCACCAAAACCCAAAGGGGAAGGGGCTTGTCAAGGGAACGGCTTCCGAAGTCTCAGAGGTTGGCTACACAGGGTTCCAGCAGACGCTCGTGAGATGTCCTCACCAACAACGGTGAGGCGGTGGTGGTGAGCTGTGCATGTGCTGCCCTTTAGGTCCATCTGGGGCATGTAGGCAGCTGGGTGACTTGCTCTCAAAGTGGAGAAGGGGCTGGCTGGACCCTGGGTCCTCACAGATTTAGAAACAGTAACGATGAGCTATTGCAAGCATACTTTTCCATCATGAATATGGAGAATTAAGAAAAGTTAATAACTGCCCTATAACGTTGTGATAGCAACCAAATTTCTAAAAGTGGTGGACTGTGAGGATTAGAGCAAATACATCTGTGGTGCTGAGAGAAAACGGTGACGATGAAGAGAATGTGTGGTTCACACGGACCAGGGAGCATCGGCTTCTCAGTCTGCAACCCTGCACGAGAGCATGGATCTCCCAAGGCGAGGCCCCAGCTGCCAGGGACTCTGCCTTCCACAGCTTCTCTTTGAAGCCAAAAGGCTCCAAATGCTGCATACCTGAAATAATCCACCCACCTTAGGGTCTGAGAGTTCCTGCGCCGTGAGATTGAGAGTCACGGACCAGCAGTGCCAGATGTGCACACCACATGCGATCTTTTCAGGAGGGGCTTTTCACCGCGGACCACTGGAGAGAGAGCTTGGCATGGGGTGAGACGGCCTTAGAGAACAGGAGTTTTGAAAATATATTTTTATTTTTTTAAAACACATATTTATTTCATCTACTGGAAAATAAATCCATTTATCCCTGTATTTCGGTATATTGGGATAATTCCGATTTCACAGCTTGAAAAAATAATTTGGGATACTCCCTGATGAAGGATGCCGTCTTAACAAAAAAGGCTATTTTCACTCTTTGGTATTAGATGTTTCTTTTTCAATAAGTTTACCAGCTTTGGGGCAGTAACTCTTAGTTTCATGTGGTAAAATGTGTTGATGTGTATCAAGAATCCTGTTCACCATTTTATCTTGTCTGGGATCGGTTTGCACACATTTATTGGGGGCCTTCGGGAACAGAGATCTTGAGTGACAGAATACAGACTGAAATGTTTGACAATTTTCCTGTGGTTTTTGGTCCCTTGGGGTCTGATGCTGATGACAGTGACATGGTCCAGTTTATGGCACATCGAACCACATCTTTAAAACAGCTTTGGGTCTGGTGGGAAGTGTGGTTGCAAGTGATCCATTAGAAGTATTTTGTCTAATCACTGTGATAGCGTGGGTTGGAAAGCACGGTGGAGGCATGACGGGTGAGAGGAGGGAAGCCTTTCCGCCCAGCTGTGCGATGGAGATGAGGCCGCAAGAAGCCATGTGGCTTCACTTGTAAAAGATGATGGAGTCTGGACGTAGAGCCATGAACAGAACCAGGAAAATCTGTTCACTCACTTAGAGCTACAGGAATCTTTCCAATAAAATCCAGAGCCCTCGGTTCACTCTCAGAACGTGCTAGGATTGTGAGTGAAGCAAATGCATGAAACCTTAAGTGTTATCACGTGGGAGATTGCTGTAATAACTACGTAAGCCTACGAATTAGAGGCAGCAACTATCTCCAATGTGTTTGAGAGGGTATTCCAAGCCCACATAGGAAATACTGAATTTTAAGTTACTGGCTATTAGTTAAAAGGATCACATGTCAACAACATGATTCTAAACACAAATATAAATATAAAAACTAAAACTGTAGCAATTATTGCTTATTCAGATGTTTAAAGAAGGAAAGATAGATGGATAGATAGATAGAATGTCATAGAAATGATAAATAGGACATTTTAATTATTATTGATTATGCTGTCATTTTATCATAACACCATAAAAAGAAAGATAAAATCCTAATAGAAAAAACTGTGAGCCCCTGAAAATATTTATGAACCCAAGCGAAAACTGTCTTAGATAATATTTTGAATAGGCACTTCCAGCATTTGCCTTCATGATCTGCATTTGACTGGCATGTTACTTGGAATGATAATTAAAGTTTGCAAAGCAATCTTGCTAATTTGGGAGCTTAATAAATTTATTTTCTGCTCACTTTAATTTTCTTTCCACGTTTGAAGAGGCGTTTTGCCTTTGACTGTGCCACCGAAAGCTGTCACGATCGTGGGCACTTTTCCATACCCATGAAGTGACGCCTCCCTCTCCCAAACTGCCATGCGGACGTGGCAAGCTCTTCTGCTGGTTTTTCATGCTCAAGTGGGATAACATTCAAATTGCTCAGGAAGAAGGAGGCATTTAAATCGGCTTTAAACTTAAAATACAGAGTGTTTGTCCTATAACTTGTGGACTCCACCATGTTTGTTGGCTAATGGGTTTCTGAGCATTTGAGTTGTGGCAGGAGCATCCAATGAGTTGCAATTTTAATTTTGATTAATTTAAATGTCAGGACTGAAGCTGTGTGAAATATTTCCTTTTAATGCGACTTCACTGTTTTAGTGGGCCACGTTCCACTTTGGCTGCTGTAATGTACATGACTGTATTGTAGTACATTTGGGACACATGTCCTTACTAGCCCCTCACATGTATTAACATATCCCTAATACAGTTGATGTCAACAGATGCATTTGGGGGGAATGACAGTTTTTCTAAATATGGATGACATTGAATGAATTTACTTTAATATTTTTTCAGATAGCATGGATTATGATGCTATGTAAATTGTGATTGTTTGCCCACTTAAAGAATAAGTATAGGCAATCATTTAAATTTTAGGCAAAGATGTAATTCTGATGCAGAATCTGGTGAAGATGAAGTTTGTACAATTATCAGAAAGACATAGCATGTGAGTGAGACAGAGAATATATGTAGTTGATTGCATGATAAAAGATAGTTATAATTTGAGATGGCAGAGCATAACAGAAAAATTGTATATTATATAAAAAATAAGTTAATAAATGGGATAGTATTGATATATTTTCAGCAAAAAAGATAATGACTTTGATAAGAAATTTTCTCTAAATGTCTAAATTCAGAATTAAATTTCTTAGAATAAAATTTTAAACATTATAAATAGTATCTCAGTTTGTAACTCATGCAAACTAAAAGCTGTCTGGGATGCTTGCACTAAAAGAAAACCAGTGTTAGGTGGAGATATTTGGAGGGAATTTTAATTTCATCTGTGAGGAAACCACTCAAATGATTTTACAAAAATTGAGAGACCTTCAATTAATCCATTGAATGCCCATAAAATATGAAAATGTTCTAACAATCTCAAGGATCAATTGATATAAAATTTGAAATATTGAAAGCACCTTTTTCGCTTTAGATAAGTCATACGATGTAACAGACAGAACCCAACTAATATATTGATGTCGGGTCTCAAAGGGCTTCCACATTTACAAATAAATGTTATTTTGCAGAATAAAAATCAAATGCATGACCTAGATATTTTTGAATCCTTCAGCTATGTCAAAAGTATCAGCTGGAAATGAAAAAAATATTATCATGATCTATATATTAAGTCAAAAAATTGGATTTAATTGGAATTTTGGTATTAAAGTTAAATTTTAATTTAATTTACAAGATCAATTCAAAATCAAATCAATTCTTCTAAAAAGATGAAGCAGTTTTATCAGTATGTATGCAAATAACAAAGGATTTATTTTTATTTTCTTCTGTTTGACTACATTATGGAAAACTTTTAAGTATGTTTGGAATACCTCGGGTATATAAATCTAATTTCTCAACCATACATTTCATGAAATCCAAAAAAGATCAGGAATTTCTGAAGAAAATTTAGCATCACATTACTACATACATTAAAGTGTAAAATATACACCAGATTTTGAATATACTAGGTTATATAATACATTACCAAAATTAATTTCACCTGTTACTTTTTACTTTTTAAAAAAGTGGTTACTAGAAAATTTTAAATTACATATGCGGATCTCCTCGTCTATCTACTGGACTGAACTGGTTTAGATATTTAGAAACTTCATAGATCAAAACTGTCACTGTTATTTATCAGGTTTCTCCCTCCTAAATTTACAACAATTTCCTTTACGTCATGAATCATCCTTTCAACATATCTTGAAATGTTGAGCACGACATTTTTGCTTAGTTTCTAATTTAAATTATTTTACTTGGAGAAGCAGAATTGCATTTTCTAGTTCATGGGTTATATTAATAAACTAATCCTATGAGAAGAGACAATAATTGGACTAGGAGCTTCAATTAAATTATGAACCTTACATATGAAGTTTGGCCAGCAGAGCAATCCCAGCTGACCCACTGAAGGGTCAGCCTCACGCCTATGAAAGGGATCTGCGCTTCAGTCCTCTTTCAGGGCCCCCTGTGGTCCACATTACCTGAGCATGGGTCACCATCACATCTTCGGGGCGGAGAAGGGTGCATGTTGGCACACCTCTGCAGCCTCAGAACATCCAATACTGCTTCTCTGAGAAGATTTAAGTGTGTCCCAAATCGAAAAGATTACTTCTCCTTCAATACCTTAATTTATATAGCATAACACTTGGATTTTTTTCATAGGACAATCAAATTAATTGATGTTGGGGATTGTTTAGTTGTTTAATTTTTCTTGTGAGCCTGAGGATTTACTCATTAAATGAATTACGATTTTTTTTCATTTATTTGTTAAATCTCTTCTCAACTCTGCATTTAATGCCATCATGTTGGTAGCTTGAAATTGGTCATGGCTGGAGTGTTTATGTCAAAGGAACAGCACATATTATAAACCAGGGCCTTACTTTCAGTTTTAGACCTTTCCTCCCTTTTTTTATATGACCATTGGATTTAAAAGAAAGTATACATAAGGGATATTGTTCCCTGGAAACCAGACTTGAATTGATCTTTAGATGCCTGTTTTGGTTTTCCAAGCTGCAGGAATGAAATATACCAGAAATGGGTTGGTTTTACAAAGAGAATTTAGCAGTTAACAAAATTACAGTTCCAAGGCCATGAAAATGTTCAAATTAAAGCATCAAGTGGAAGATACCTTCTTTGAGAGAAGGCTGCTGGCATCAGGGACTCTGACACTGGGGAGGCTCATGGCTGGCATCTGCTGCTCCTTCCTTCCCAGTTCCATCGTCCTTGGCTTCTGATCCCATTGGCTTTTTTCTCTGAGCGCCTATGGGGCCACTCTTAGCATCTCTGGGGCATTTCCCTTTAAACTCTCCTTCTGCAGATTTCTGCCTTTTATCGTCTCATAAAGGACTCCAGAAAAGGGTTAACAGTCACCTGGAATTGGGTGGGCCACAACTCAATTGAAACCACCTAAGTGAAAGCTCCCACCCCCAACAGGTCTGCACAACAAGAATGGACTGAAAGAACAGGGCTTTTTGTGGGGCACGTAAGAACTCCAAGTAAAGGGAAGTCAGACTATAGCTTGCTTAGCAGATGAGGAGCCAAACTCAAGAGGGAAAAGGACCTCCAGCTGGAAGGGAGATCTTGCTGGTGGAGCCTAAAGGTGGATGGAGGCGCACAGTGAGAAAACGGGCTTCGGACTGATCTGGCCAGGGATGGCCTTGATGGGCTCTCCATCGCGCATCCTGCCACTGCTGTCTTCAAGCTCTATCCTCTACCAGCGTGAGCGCTGCGACCTTCTTCGCACATCCATTTCTTACCTCCATGCTGGGGCTCGGTCCCACAGGAGAAATTTAGCTCTACTCCCCACCATTCCCAGCTGACCCCTGTTCCTTCAGGCTTCCTTATTCCCTGTAAGCCCCGATGGAGAGAGGGGCTCCCCTGGCTTTCCCCGCTCCCTGGGCTTCCCCCCGCCATGCCATTTCCCATGCAGTTTGGAGGGACCTTCTATGCGTTCTGCCTTCCCCACTAGAGAACAAAGCCCAGAAGGCAGAAGCTGTGTCTTTTCCAGCATCATCTTTGCACTGTCCAACATATTGTACAGCAGAGGTCGGACACTCATTAAATATCTGTCAAAGCGTTAAACGGCCTAGTAAAGCTCTGGCTTTGGGCAGTTATTTTTAAACAAACCATCCTGTATATTACCTTTAAACTCTATATAAATTCTAATGACTGACTCAACGCAGGGAAATCATTGCAGGTACTTTCATGCCTGCACAGGCTAGAATAGAGAAAATGTCAAAAAGTGACATGTTCAGGCTGTGGATTGGTGTTTTAGTTCAGATTGTAAGACTGATTTGTTTCCTTTTGAGGCAACTATATCTCTGAATTAAGATCTAAAAACACCTCATCAAGGACAGGGTTGGAGTACCGCATGTTTCTGGTGGAAACATGAATACTCAATCAATAGTAACTAATACCGCCATCATCAGCAAGAAGATGGGTTATTTCAGAATTAGCTGTGTAAAATTTAAAATAGAGAGAACCCGATCTCATGGGGCCCATTTTTTCAGGCTCTCTATGTATTTGCCTCGGTGCTGAAAGTTTCAGGATTTTGTGATCAGCTGCATCAATACATTTGGTGCATTTTTGAAATACAATTTTATTGAGATGTGTATTCACATACCATATAATCATCCAAAGTGTACACTCAATGGTTCACAGCATCATGATATATTTATGCATTCACCATCACAAATTTAATTTTAAACATTTTCATTACTCCAAAACAATGCATGTAAGAATAAAAATAAAAAAGAACATCCCAAACATTCTATATCCTTTATGCCCACTACTATTTATTTATTTTGTGTCCTTATTTTTTTACTCATCTGTCCATACACTGGATAAAGGGAATGTCAGGCATATGATGCATTGGTAAAAGAGTTTTCCTTTTCGGGGATCAGTAATTTCCATGACATCAAAAGAGAAATAATTTCTTTTCTTTTTCTTTTTTAGATTGCATCTTCTCTTTTTATTGTTGAGTTGTAAGAGTTCTTTATATGTTCTGAATACTAGACTCATATGAGATAGGTGATTTGCAAATATTATCTTCATTCCGTGGGTTGTCTTTTCACTTTCTTTTTTTTAATTTTCATCTCATAGTTGTATATTCATCACTGAGATCATTTCTTAGAACATTTGCATCAATTCAGAAAAAGAAATAAAAAGAAAAAAACTCATACATACCATACTCCTTACCCCCCTCATTGACTGCTAATATTTCCATCTACGCAATGTATTTTAGCCTTTGTTTCCCCTATTTTTTTCTATACCTCTTACCAGTCCCTTTCATTGATCACTAGCAGGGAAATCATTCCTTAATTCCTTGTTGACTTCCAGATAGAAATCCTGCTGATTCTGAGGATTTTTCACCTGCTTTGCTGTGAGAAGTGAAAAATTAATAATGGTCTTCTCATGAGATTTTTCCAGTAAATCCTCTGTAGACTAGGCAAACTTACTTTTCTGTGAAGACTTTCCCCCCTTTCTGTGAACACTTTCTAGATTTTATTTACATTTTAAGAGTGTTTAATCTCAAAATCATATATCCACACACCTGTATCCTTTTTGTTGATTTCACTTACACTTAAATGCATGGTTTGTTAAACAAAGAGTGCGAACAAATATGTACCATGCCTGTTACATGTAATACACAGGAAAGGCTTTTAACAGCCCCCAGCTTTTTTTTATTATAGATACAAGTATCAAAACAATCCTGAATATATTTTTGATACTACTAGTAGTAAGTACCCACAATGCTTTAAAAATTTACGCAGTTTGCAACGATATTCATTGTACCTATTTTAAACAATTTAAACTGCTGCTCTTTCACTAAGCAAGCATTAGAGCATGTCATTTATGTTTTTCCTTCATGAAATCAATTTCCACCACACATAACCTTCCAGCTTTCATATTTTAAACCTGAATTCTACTGTAAGTACTCTGGGTTTATGCTTAAATGACAGTGCCTTGATAAGAAAAAAAAAAAGAATTGCGTGGCATTTTTCCTCATGTTTCCTGACAACAAAACGGGTGTCCATATATTAAATATATCATTACAAATATGTGAGCCATGTTCACAAGCTGAAATTCTTTTACTCAATTTATGGGGGCTCTGCATTGTGATACTTAATAGAGACATTTACATGAGCGGAAGGTTGTTGTTTAAGGCAAGTTTGAGATCCATTAAAATTAAGTGTATGTTTGTCCTTCTGGTGGCTGTGGAAGTGTCAGTCCTTCTGGTGGCTGTGGAAGTGTCTCTCCTTCTGGTGGCTGTGGAAGTGTCTGTCCTTCTGGTGGCTGTGGAAGTGTCTGTCCTTCTGGTGGCTGTGGAAGTGTCAGTCCTTCTGGTGGCTGTGGAAGTGTCTGTCCTTATGGTGGCTGTGGAAGTGTCAGTCCTTCTGGTGGCTGTGGAAGTGTCTGTCCTTCTGGTGGCTGTGGAAGTGTCTGTCCTTCTGGTGGCTGTGGGAGCTTTCTGTTTCCTGCAGACATTGTTAGACATCTCAGCACTTGAAGAACAACTTCAATCCTGTGTGAATTGTGCCAGTCTGCCAACTCTGGCATGCGTCACGCATCTGCCACCTCCTGGAATTATTTATTCCATTCAGTTTGATTTTTGTTACAACTCTAATTGATGGTGTTTAGTGCACCTTCTACTCCCAGCCTCCACGTTCTGCCTTAGGAATGTGTCCTGGTGGCCAATAGTCATGCTGTCCTCTTGTACGTGCCATGTTGCCGCCATCCTGCAGGCCCAGTGAACCACCGTCCCTGCGCCTGCTTCTTTCTGTCCCTCTTCAGATTCTTCCAACACGCGAAGATGAAGAGGAACTCAACTCCCGTGGGGACCACCATCTTTCTGCTCTGGGTAGACTCTGAAGACAGAAGTGAGGCCAGTTCCTAAAGTGCACGGACGTGGCGGGAAGGACTGTTTCCAATAGGGCCAGCAGCAGGCGGGACCTGCTGTGGGGGACGTGCCCTTGAGGTGGCGTCTGGGGTCAAGTTGTCTGCTCACAAGACATGCGAAGTGCTGCCTAAGACACTTGGAAGGCAGATCGCAATAGGAGACTCACCACGAGCTTGCCTGGTGTTCTGAAGACTGCCAGGGTTAGCAAGGGTGCTGGGTCTGGGATACATTAGGACACTAAAGCATTCTGACAAAATCACAGGTCATCGGCCGAGGCCCTGGCGTCTGCAGCTGGGGCTCACGTACCTGGAATCACCAAACCACACCTGGCTGCCAGCTCAACCGCCTCTGCCCACATGCACATCCCCTGTGCATTTCATGTCTTTAGGTTGCTTCTGTTCTTCTTCCTGCCCTCTTCCCTTCTAATCATTTATTGCATACCCATTGCATGCTAAGTACCCCACGAAGTAATGGGAATATAGAGGGACTCAAAATGCCCTCCCAGACTTACAGTCCTGTACATATTAAACAAAATTTCCTCAAATAAGGGAATGGAATAGGAATTATTACAAAAGAGAAATAAGGATGTTATGAGAACTTAAAACTCTTAACTGAAAAAATAGATGCATTCTAGAAAGCCCAGGAAGTATCTCCGCTAAGAGTATTTGATTGGAGATTAGAATGATAAGTAAGATCTAATTAAGTAAAAATAAGAGGAAAAAGAAAAAAAAAAAACCTTCCTGCTGAGAACCCAGCATGCTCAAGACTCTGAAGCAAGAAAAAGGATACTGTGTCCAAGTACCTGAGAGAAAGTTAATGCATCCTGGCGTAGGGAAGGAAGGAGAGATTTGCGTGATGTAAAGCTGGAAAAGTAAGGAGAATTCACCCGTCCATGAAATGCCAACTGTCGCAGCAGGTTGTGGCCTCCGGCTGGCATTTATCTTTGCAGCCCCCACAGTTACGGCTTGGTAGGCTGCGAAAGACGTGCGTCTTCAGCTTAGTACCAGTAGGAAGGTACTAAAGGTTTTAAGTCAAAGGATTGTCACAGGAAAACAATTATCTTTCAAAAAGATCACCAGGGTTGTGGTCTGGGGAATGGAAGGAGAAGGGTGAGTACCTGTGGGAAAAATAAAATGCAGCTCTCTAATCGCTGAAGAGGGGCGATGGCTCATTGGGTTAGTGTGGTGACAGTCAAGATGGAGATACACTGATATATCAGAGTGGTATTTAAGGAATAAAATTAAGAAGAAATACGATGCATATGGGGGATGAGAGAGAAAACGATATCAGATTTGGACTATTTATTCACAGTAATATTATAGAAATGATATGTGTTTTTCAGTGCTATAGACAGGCCTTATAAAAAGCAAAGAGACATACGTATTTTTGTTCTAAGCCACATTTTATAATATAAAGCTTTCTTAATATTACTTTCCCTTCCATTTTTCCAATATTTCAGGATAATTTTCTAAGAAAAACATTATTTAGCCTTTCTAGGAGTACATTTGCTTAGCTTTGTGCAGATAACACCCAAAAGGATGTGTGAGTAGGAGCAGGGGGAGGGAAGGCTCCATTAAAGTGGCAAGAAGAAGTGAGTGTATTCCAGTATTGATAAGGCAGATTGGAAATGTTCTGGGGAAAAGGTTGGCAAACACTGGTACAAAAATACATTGAATCTTCTATTTTTAAAACAAATAAATTTTATATTTCATCTGATAAAAGTCCATTTTTCTATCTCTTGCATTAATTAAAATGAAACTTCAACCTGGAAAGACTGTAATGAAGATGCATTTGAAGGCTCATTTGAGCTCATATATGTACCCATTTTACGGAGTATTACATAGTGTGACTGTGATGAGAGTTGAGGAAACCATGCTTTATTCCTCTTTAGAGGAAGACGTGCTTGGATTTGTGAATTGACAGCGTCTACATTAATCTCAGAAGGACTGTAAATAATTGCATTATGGAGAACTTCATGGAAGGCCAAGGCGAATGTATCGCACAGAAGAATAGTACATCCAGTTTCTGCATCCAGGTCAAATCAGGATAGAATTTACTTGCACTAATGAAGATCTCCGTACTTATTTTTTAATGTAACAGACAGTTTTACCACAAGCCCAGTATAAAAGAAATAGAACCAAGGCAGAACTGGGTCATCTCTTAGTTACCCCTAACCTAAAGAATAAATAAAAAGGAGGAGGTCGGACCTTTATTTGGCCCTCTGCCTATCTGTCCTAGATGAAAGGAGAAAAAACCCTCTCAACCAGTTTGTGGACATGGTGATGTGTTAAGGACATTTCTCTTTGCATTCTGAGGGAAAAAGTATCTATAGTGCTTGCTCCGGATGATTTTACTCCTTGGGTCTATGTATTCCTGACGTTGAGGCTATGAGAACCAGAAGCAAGGGGCAGGTGTCAAGCATGCATCAATGTTGGGGCCAGAGCTCGGCACCAAGGGAGTCGACGGTACATCCTCTCCAATCAGGCCGCCCCACCTGATGTTATCAACAATTCTAGGCTGGGACTCACTGCAATCTTCACCTGATGTCTCCACTTGGGCAGACTGCTGGCTGGCTAGCGTTCCTCTGCCCTCCTCGGTAAGTTTCAAATGGGAGCCCAAGTCTGAAGTTCGTATGGATGGACAGCTCTCCTGAGCAGGAGGTGTGCTTGCCACCACACGGAATGATCAGTTAGAGAGAGAATTCACCAGCAAGTGAAAGGTTTAATCCCAAATTACTCCATTCTCCACAGACATGGTACTGAAGGAATGATGTTACAAATAGGATAATTTTGTTTCATTTTATGATTGATATACTGGGATCATTATTATTACTTAAGCACTGGAGAGGGTGGCCACATCCCTGGGGATGTGTCAGGCCATGTGTGTCTGATGGCACAGACCAGTTTCACGTCCTTTATACCACGTCCACAGGGCTGCAGCCGCCTCACATGGCCTGACACATCCCCAGGGAAGACAACATTCTTGTAAAATGGGCTGTTACTTGCTGAACCAACTGTCTGCTTCCAAACATTTGTTGTTTATCCATAAGAAATGTCATCCTTCTTCAGCTATACGAGGCATGGAATTGGCAGCAGATATTTTATGACCAACCGTTTAATTCATTTTTCCGTAACTTTGGATTTATTTATATTCTTCCTCAAGGCTGAGGGGAAGTAGCTTGAATGACAAATGAATTACTTTGACTTCACGAAGGAGAGACCTACTTCTATTTGGTCAATACTGAAGAGATACACGGTGGATTTTTAGAAGTTTCGAAAATAAACCAGCATATATATATACTGATTATGATTATTGGTATGCTCACATATATAATTGATGACATTTATCATCAGTTAAATAAAGAAATAAACAATAGCCCAAGAAAAGTGATGACTGGTTTAAACTTTTCAACTCACTTAGAAGAATTCATTGTAATTTGGGCCAGCGAGAGAACAGGGTGATGAGATGAAATTATAAATGTTTTTCATTTCACACTCATGGTGTTCTTAGTTAAATAAGTTTGTATGCCTATCTGGATATTTATATATCTTCTCAAATAATAATAGAATCAGCTTATACCAAGTTCCTTTGTGTAATTTTCTGTACCTCTTGTCTTGAAAGGCATTTATCATTTAATGCTGTGTGTGGAAGTGAGTATGAGTGTGAAATCAACAATTATTATACTTTACTAAATGCAAGAATTTTCAGTTGCTTCCACATATGCTGTCGTATATTACTTACCAGAAACTATCTATCAGATATTATTCACATTTTATAGATGAGGAAACCCAATTGTCTTTTCCTAGGTCACTGTTTGGTGGGACAGTATTTAAGTCAGCATTTTCTTTTCTACCTAATTCCAAAACCCGTTTTCACTCTTTGCATGACTAGCTCTAAGGGAATAAGGCTACAATTTTATTAACTTTGGAGTGGTATTTTTAAATGCAAAAACTGCTGTTTGTTGGTAACAGTAAAAATTTGTTTTCAGATCAGTCTAAACAGAAAAGCTGGAAGGATCAATCCATGTACTTTTCAGGCTTCTTTAGAAAAAAAAAGTGAATCTGTGTCTGTCATAAAAAAACAAATGTGTCTATTGACTATTTGTGTCAGCAATTCTTTTAGGACTTCCTTTTCATTTTACTTTTTTTAAAAATGTGGCTTTTCTTCCATGAAAGAATGAATTTAACACAATTAGAAGATACTAACTTGAAATTGGAGAGTGTTTCTAACAAGAAAATCTGATCACACATAGAAACAATGAGAGCAGTAAGGGCTAGGTGTCTAAGCTTTCAGGAGTGTTTTTAGTTTGCAAATAACAACTAATAGATTTGAAAAAATTAAGGTGTGTTTTTATCCTGAGAAAGAGTGTAATTTTGCAGAATCCCAGAGAGGTAAATAAAAAAGATGCTTCTGTAAACTGAAGTTCAAAACAAGTTATTTTCTTTATTGAGCAGGACTAGAGTGTTAAACTATTTGTTTCTTTTATATATGTGCAAACATTCCAGAGGTCTTAAATTTTAAAAATGTATTTCTGTCATTTGTACAAGGATATAATCATTCAGTCTAAGGCAATAAAAAGCAAACAAGACATAATATTGAGGGCAATAACTTTGAAGCATATTTCAATTTTAATTTAAAATAATGGAGCTGTATTTCTTAGTGACATTGTTTTTTTTCTTGCTGACATTTTATAAGCATTCAAGCCATCATCCTTCTCGCAAGTCCTTTGCTGGTCATTGACCTTCCTTTTTGTTTGCATGTTTACATACCTGCCACCAAAACGATTACTAAATTTGCTATGTGTTCAATCAGATAGGACGAAAATAGACATCAGAAGTCACCAGTGTGTTTGTAAAAAATGATGAAACCTCCCAACCCGTCAGTGACCTATTCCTTATAAACTGATTTCCCCCATAAAAAGGAGGACACAGGATTGTTTGAGCAGTATAACCAGGACAGGCGTAACTGTTTATTTTAGCACTTTCATAAAGTTTTCGGGAATCAAGGAACCAAGGAGGTTTCTGTCTGTAGATGATTTTTAAATTCTTTCAGAAATCAGACCACTTGAATCCGACAGAGAAGCCCAAAGGCAAAACAGTGCAAAGGCCGTATCGTCCACAGACCCGGGGAGTCCAGGTGGAGTGAGGTCAGGGCCACAGAACTGAGCCAGGAGCAGAGTCCAGGGAAACCGAGCAGCATGAGTGCACGAGCACTGGGGGCTGCCGGGGCGGGGGGCGGGTGGGATGGGACCCGTGGGAAGTGTTCCAGGAGAGCGAGGGGTCATAAATTCACTTCTGTCCAGTTAAGGCCTCTGGTATATGTTTAGCAGTGATGTGATGGTTTAAAATCAGAACAGAAACTCAGTTTTATAATCAGATTTTTCCCAAATAGTGTTTGGGGACAGGAAAGGAGTGAGGTTTGTGGATAAGAAAATAGTTGGTTTCAAATCAGAAATGAGTAAAATCTGCAAAATTTACCATATTCCAGGAAAGTTTGAGGTCCCTGGGATTGAAGAAATTACACTATTGCACACACTTCTCTATTCTCTTTTTTTCTATATACCTGGTTGTCCCTTGCTACTCTTTTTGTGGTTTTTGTTTAAAAAGGAAAAAAATAACTTCGGAAATTACCTCAGGAATTACAGGCAACTGCATCTGAGGTAGGAAGAATCAAGAAAGTGTAGATTTTTTCTTTAGCTCCACGCCCCACCCCCTTACCTCCTTAGGGACATTCTGAAGCAGCCCTGCGCCTGGGACACTGCAGCAGAGCCAGATATGAGGTGGGGGGGCCTCTCTCAAACAACATCAAGGCTCAAGCTGGAGAGACAGACTCCGCCACAGCAAATCAGAACTTTAAATTGTTGAGTGAGGATGGTTTCCATCTTTTTAATTTTCCAGTTAAATACTTGACATATATGGCAAATCCCGCCAAATATGAGTGTGGGATTTTTTGATCCTTGAGACTGTAGCATGCAAAGAATAGTTTACTTTCCTCAAATTTGTGTTTCAGTCCTGCTCATCATATGCTTGTGTATGGACGTGTGTCTTATTTCCTGGGCCTGCTCAAGCAAATACCACGAAAATGGTTCAACTTGACTGGTGCAAAGTTATTTGTCATTTTTTTTTTTTTTTGCATGGGCAGGCACTGGGAATCGAACCTGGGTCTCTGGCATGGTAGGGGAGAACTCTACCACTGAGCCACCATGCCCCGCCCTTGCTCATGGTTTTGAGTCAGGAAAAACACCCAAAAGAAGGCACCATTGAGGCGATGCTTTCCTCGGAAGATGTGGCCTGGGGCTGGCTGCTGGGATCTTGTCCTTGGCCCGTGGCGTGGCCAGGCACAGGCGGCCTCTGTGGTCCTTCCTTTCTCTTCTGGGTTTTGTTGAGTTCAGCTTCTTACTTCCTGTGGCCATCTTTTTCTCTCTGTCTGAATTTCATTCCCTCATGAAGCCTTCAGTAATAGTCCCACCCTGACTAAGGTGGGTCACCCCTCAGCTGAAGTAGCCTCATCAAAAGGTCCTACTAAAATGGGGGTCCTCACCCACAGGAGTGATTAGCTTTAAGAACATGCTTTCCTGGGGTCCACACAGCTCCAAACCACCACAATATGTAAACACAACAGCAACATGAAATGTTTTACACTGATTTCTTCATGGTTTGCTGTGCTGGATTCCTTCTTTTAAACTGAGGAGTCCTTGGGCAAGACTTGAGGGGTATGTAAGCTCTCTGACAAAGTGCACAAAGTTTTATTTGATATTCATATAATGTGTGTGGATTAGTTTCCTACACTCGGTTTCAAATAATGGCACACTAGCTTCTTTTTGTTTTAAATTTAATTAAATATGGATTTGGTCCTAGCAGGGTGATTGGCAAAACATCACATTTCAATCATTTGGAGTTTATCTTCATGTTATTAAAATTAAATTGCAGAGAACAGAGTCTTTAGAAAGATTTATTTCAGGACATTAGAATCTCACAGAATGGTTGAAAAGCCAACACATATAGATTCTAGGATGAATTTTCGGTAAGACTGCCTGGGTCGCCCACCAAAGGAACTGCTGCCTGATATTCAGAATTTTTTCTGCCAATGCGAGAGCGGCTGGATCTGGAATCCTCTACATAAAGGAAGTTCCTGCTACTGCTCCCAGCTATAAAATTATTATCCTACACATGAGCAGGATGTGTGCTCCAAAACAGGCTCCTGCTGATGCACACAGGACAATCAAGTGCCTGTAGGACCAGGCTTACAGATAAGTAGCAGAAGCTTTGGGATCCCTGCTTCTACTTCAGTTCCTTCCTCCCCGTTTTATGTGACTGCATCTGCCCCAGATTGAGAATCTAAACCACATTCTGAACTCAGCCTGAGGCATTTAGGCAGTGGAAACTTTTAGCCTTCTCAGGGTTCAGTGCTGGAAGGCAAACTTGGAGGAGGCTAGAGAAGCTGGTGAGCTCAAACCACTGTAAGCATTACATTACTTTTCTCCTTTGTTATCGTGCAAAAACCTTGCAGCTACTGGAATTCAAGGGCATGTTGCAAAGAATTCTGATCATATTTTTATAATCACTGATGAAAGACTCATTTCCAAGGCCATGAGAATAGCTGAAGGGTCACTTATCCATGATGGGCTTTCTCAGGTTCCAGGAACATGTACATTCACCCTCACCGGAGACCTGCCATATCAGGGTGCAGTCGCTGATACTTGGACAAGCAACATCTCCACCATCTCTAGGACATTAAATCTCTCCAGGAGTTTTGTCAGACTCTTCCTTAATGCAGCAGGCAAAAGCCTCCTTTCCCTCTGTGACAGTTTAAACTTAATCTCCTTCTGAAGACGAAACAGTTGGGAGCCCCAATCTCAGAAAACCAGGACATCTCCTTGGGTGAAAGAGAAGATTTACAGTTCCACTTGGATTGCTTATGAGTGGAGGACGGCAAAAAGGCAAGGCAATAATTAAACTTGTAATGACTCACGCTGATACAGGCCTCTGTGCATTTTCAGGGTGGAGCAGGTAGAGAACGGCCCATAGATTTCTTTGGATTATTGAAGGGGTCTGTGGATGCAAGACGTTGAAACCAGGACTTCCAATGATCGATTCCACTCCTGGGTGCTTGTCGTGGCTCTCCCCAGCCTGCAGGCTCTGCCACAGCCCTCCTGAGAGCCTGGCTTTGCACCATTCGTACCACACAGCCTTCTGCACGCAGCGGTCGTGCTGGCCTCGATTTGACAAACTCCCTGATGTACTTTTGTTGGTTGGCTGTTGACTGCTGCAAACACTTCACTTAGGCTTTACTTTTTCTCTATCCTTATAGACAAATTTCCTGTTGTTTCTTCTACTCCCTTTCCAGGAGCTCAGATTCCAGCTCTCCTATTTCCCATACCCATTCCATTCCCAACCTAAGATCAAGGAAGCCCAGACTTGGCCAACATCTCCCATTGTCACTGCAACTTAATTCTTTGTTTGCTTATGTGGGAGACAAAACTTCACATACACATGAAGGAGATTGTGGTTTTTAAAGCAAATATCTATGAATATGAACAGTAGATTAAATGGATGAAATTGTGCTTGATTTATTTTGCATTTGTGTAGCTATATATGATATATAATATGTTACATGACAATGATTTATTTAAAATTAATCCATGTGAATTATTTGAAGCACGGATGATAACACCATACTAGCCGTGAGACTGAACAGCAAGGGTTAATCTGCCCAGGACTGACCTTCTGCCTGTTATCCCTGAAAAAGAGTTCATACATTGGAGTGCCTAAAACAATCGCAGGTAACCAAAGTAAGGCTTGGATCCAACCCTCACCATCCCCTGGGAGGGGCTTGTCTTTCCCCAGCTATGCGGGCTGAGGCAGCATATCCTGCCAGCAGCTGGTCCTTAAAGCAACTGCAATTGCAAGGCTCGTACCCAAATTCTCTGATAATTCCAGGTGAGGCGCTCGCATTCCCTTTAGCCACGAACGCTGAGCGGGCGGGTCTGCAATGTCCACACTGTCACTAACTTCCAAACCTTGATCTCACAGGGGTTGTACCACTGTTTCTCTCATCATATAGATTCAAAGTCCTGCAGCCAAAGCACCAACCCCCACGCCTGGAGTCAGACATCTGACGCTGTTAGACCTCTGCACTGTCCTGTAATGCAACGGGAAGCAGGAAACCAGAAAACGTGTGGCTGCTGTTCATTTCTCCATTAATTTGCCTCCATAATGCTGCTCCATTATTGGGAGGTATTTGACACCATTATTGGGGTGTGAGCTCCTTTGTCTCTGTTTGCAGTGGGGGGTAGACCCCAAAGGCAGTCCTCTTGTCTCCAGGTTGGTGAATAGGGGCCGTCCAATTAGTGCCGCATCTACCCCGGGTTGTATGGGACGTCTGGGTCCAGAACTCTCGCGTGTGGACCCTGTCCTGGCCGTCCTGACCTCAGTGAGGTTACACAGTTCAGCCTCCACGCCTTGGAAGAGGAGAGGGTAGGCAACGGGGTAACTCTTGGGAGTCAGTGGCTTGGTTTCCCTGAGTAAAACAGGAGGGATGGGTTTTTCCAAGAGAAAATGCGTTCTTGCAGGGTGAAGGGAATACGTGCAGCCTAGGGCTTGGAATCGGGAGGATGAACGCTACATTTCACGTAGCAAAGCCTTCCAGGAGAAGGATCAGGCTTCCCTGAATTCTCTGTGATGTCCCTCTTAGTCGGCGGCCTTTCCTGCTGAGCCATCACAGCACTGGCCCACCACTCTCACCGGACCAGGGTGGGGTCCTAGGGAACTGTCCCAGGGTCTCCCAATACATGTTCTTGCTCCCAGCGCCTCCCCCGCTTCTGATAATTCCACAGATTGCTAGAATCCAGAATCTGCCTAACAAAAATAGATGTTTTCAGTTGCTAAAAGCTCAAGTTTCAGGATTTACTTACATGAATCCCCATGCACTTTTCTTTTTAATTAAAGCAGTAGAAGATTCACAGAAAAAAGTGCAGTCCTCTCATACACACCCCCTCTCACACACACATGCAAATATTATTAACATTTCACATTACCTTGCACTTAATGCTATATTCCAAGTATTGTTTTTATGACGAGGACTCCGAGACTTTATCAGCTTCAAGACCCATAAAGTGTGGTTTCGCTATTGTGGCCAGTGAACATAACTGAACAAACTGTCAACCATGGATCCTAGAATACTTGACAGAGCGAGCCAGCAGGATGTCTGTCCTCCCTCCAGCATGGGCACACTCTCCTCAGGTCCTGGAGAGATTGGGGAGAAATGCGACATGTGCTCATCAGCTTTTCATCAAGCGCGACGAGACAGCTGCAGGTGAGGCGTTTGCACTTCCCAGCTTGGGCAGGGTGCTCCCCCAGGATGGACTTTCAAACGGGCTTCTGTCCACCATTCTATGGGTCTTTGATAGTCTTCAGTGGAAATATTAGTGACTAGACTCACAATCCTTATGGAATCCTTAAGGGAAGCTCAGAGGTTATAATTTTCCACCAGGGATGAGCTGAGCAGAAACCTGTCCAAAACTGGTCTTCTGTGTAAAGACTTCCTGTAAATGAGTCAGGCTCTGGTATGTCCCTGGAAGAGCACAGCCCAGAGTTTACAGCTGTCATGTTCACCCATGAAGCTGTGCTCTGAACATACTCTTCACCCCAGAGGAAAATTGGGTGTTTCCCCGGTTATGGAACTTAGCCTTGCAGCCTGAGGTTGAGGGGTCCTTTCCCAGGTGCTGATTTCCAACCTGCTAGAGATCTGTGCACTTTCAAAACACAATAAGCAACAGAAGAATGCACATACGCTACAACGCCTATCTCCATTAGTCTTTCCCAATGACTTTGAACAACGGATCTGGTGTGTTTCTGTCTGCCCACGTGACTTGTTTGCATAACGATGAACTTGAGCAAGCCAATTCAGCTCAAGATCTGTTTCTCACTTTTCTGGTCTATAATATGGTGTTCATAACTGTGCAATGTCAGAAGATTGGTGTAAAGATTAAATGAATCAATACATGGAGAGCTTTTAGAGCAGCGTCTGACACAGTAGTTAATGCTCAATAAGAGTGAGCTATCATTTTTTAGAGCTATTGCAGAAATGGAGATCTTTTGGTTTGATAAGCCAGCTCATCAGAGAAAGTCTCTTTCCTTCAAATTCCACCAATGGATGAGATGCAATTTTTAATTGTCTGATAGATTCAAGATTATCCATTTTTATATACTTTTGTTTCCACAGTTTTCAATATTTCTAGTGATATTGTTGACTTGAATTAAACTGCGGTAATCAATAATAGAAGGCAGGAAACCTTCCATATATGCTTTTGTTTATCTGATTGCTACATGGTAAATTATTATTGTCCCCATTGTTGTTTTACGCACCTCAAATTATTTCTCCTTTCCCCTAAAATTTCACATATAATGGGTGTGAAACCACAAGATTCAAAACAGGCACCTCAGTATGTATTGGGAAAATTTCCCTTTTCTTTCTCAATTACTTTTTGTCTACTGAAAGTACGTTGTGTCTTTCATTGTCAAGTAAGGGCATGGGTTTAAATTAACCTGAAAAAATTTTGAAAGGAAAACTTAAGATCAAGAAATATTTGACATTAAATAATATTTGCAGTAGGAATTTGATACTTGTGAGGATGATATATTAAAGTTTTCTTATCATTGATTAACATTAGGCAGATACATTTGGGTGAGTTGATTTCTATTGTTTGGTACAAAGAGAATTCTATTAAAAGGGATTTTAGTGGTTGTGGTAGTTAGGTTCAGGTGTCAGCTTGGCCAGGTGAAGGTGCCTGGTTCTGTTGCTGTGGACATGAGCCAGTGGTACGTGACCCTCATCTGTTGCTGATTACATCTGCAGTCGGCTAGGAGGCATGCCTGCTGCAATGAATGAAGTTTGATTTAATCGCCTGGTGCTTAAATAAGAGACTCAATGTAGCACAGCCCAAGCGGCTCAGCATACCTCATCTCAGCACTCACAGCTCAGCCTAGGCCTTTGGAGATGCAGAAAGGAATCACCCTGGGGAAAGTTGTTGGAACCCAGAGGCCTGGAGAGAAGGCCAGCAGAGATCACCATGTGCCTTCCCACATAAGGAAGAACCTCAGTTGAAAGTTAGCTGCCTTTCCTCTGAAGAACTATATGTCAACTAAATAAATCCCCTTTTATTGAAAGCCAATCTGTCTCTGGTGTGTTGCATTCTGGCAGCTACCAAACTAGAACAGTGATCAAGTAGGAATTATGCATGCTTTGCTCACTCTCTTCTGCATGGAAAGACAAAGTTGAATCATTCTCTGATGATGATGCCCTCACAAGGGCACCTTTGAACATTTGACACTTACAAAGTAAAAAAAAAAAAAAAAACAAAATTAAATCTATCTTGATTTGCAGCTCTTCTTGGAAAATAAACATTTCTTTGTGCTTGAAAAGCTCAAAAAACAACCCAGATGGCTGGTATCTGAGCTACCCATCATTCCTTCCCTTCAGTCTATTGTCTGCAGTAATAGCATTAACAATTACACATTTTGGCTTAGTTGATATTTTTCCATTATTGGCTTAAGTCAATATAAATACTCAAAATATCCTTTTGTGCATGTGGAACGACTGGAAATTAAAAGATGTGAACTATGGTTTATTAAGTACACTGCCCTTCTAGCAAAACAGGGGGATTATAAGTATGCTGAATTGGAGGCTTTGGGGGTGTACTATTTTTCTTTAATTATTGTTTAAAATTTTGAATCAATTATTCATATATTTATACATATGTGTAGTTTACCTATAAATCTGGGCATATACATTTTAAAAACCAACTTTATTGTGATATAATTTATATTCAGTAAAATGGACCCAATTGTAAGTCTGTAGCTTGTAGAGATTGAGAAATGCATATGCTTGTGTAAACAGCAGAAAAACCTGTATAGAAAATACTTTTATCACACCCAAATTTCCCTCAAGTCCCTTTTCAGTTATTGAAACACACACCTGTTCCTAAGTAACTACTGATCTGATTTTCCTCATGGGATATTAATTTGTCATTTTTAGACTTTTATGTGAAATCGTACTGCGTTTTCTATGTCCTGAGTTTTCAGTCTCAGCTTAATGCTCTTGAGATGCACGCATGCTGCTGCTTTATCACCATCTCTTTGTATTGGTAAGTGGTATTCCAATGGGAGACTAGTGCTTTCTCGTTGATGGACATAAAGACTGTTTCCCATGTCTGCCTGTTATGAAAAAGTGACTTTCCACGTTTGTGTGCAGATACACACACATTTTACTTATATAAATATTTACATCTGGGATTGTCATGCTGTGTGTTGAGTGTGTTTAACTTTATAAGAAATCACCAGTCTGACTTCCAAGGAGACTATACTGTGTTGTATCCCACCAGCAACGTAAGAGCATTTCGGTTTTAAGCTGTATTTTAAATGAATTTTTATATCATTATATTGAATATATCTTTATCTCAAAATATAATATACATACTAAAAAGTGCACAAATAATGAATGGACAGACTGATATATTCTTGCAAAATGAACATACTTTTGCAACAAGATATATATACGTGTGTGTATAAATACTTATGTGTATACATACACACATGTGTATGCATGCATGCATGAAGGTATGTATGTGTGTAAATGTGTATGAAGGTATTTTGTATATATGCATGTATGAAGCCTCGCATGTATGCATGCATGTATGAAGGTATGTATGTATGTGTGTATGAAAGTATGCATATGTATGTATGCAAGAAGGTATGTATTTGTGTGTATGTATATATGAAGGTATGTATGTGTGTATGCATGCACGGAGGTATATATGTGTGTGTATGTGTGTGTGAAGGTATGTACTGTGTGCATGTGTGTATGAAGGTATGCATGTGTATGTACAAAGGTATGTATGTGTGTGCATGTTTGAAGGCATGCCATGTGAATGCATGTATGGAATCATGTATGTGTTTATGCTTGTATGAAGTTATGTGTGTGTGCAAGTATGAAGGTACGTATGTGTGCCTGTATGAAGGGTATGTGTGCATGTTTGAAAGTATGTATTCGTGGTATTCATGTGTGAAAGTATGTATGCCTGTCTGTGCATATATGTAGATGTGTATATGCGTGTATGAAGGAATTTAAGTGTACGTATGCATGGATGCATGTATAAGCAGCTTTTCAGATGTCCCAAGCAGGCCAGCTTCTTGTCATTTCTCCCCAGTTGTAATCATTATTCTTTCATTAACTTAGAATAATTTTGCCTGATTTGAAGTTTGGATGAATAGAATCACATAGTTTGTAGGACTTTGTGTCTGCCACATTTTGCTTACTGTTTTGTTTTTGAGATTCCATATATATGTTGCATAGCAGTAGTTAATTTTTATTGCTTTATCACGTTCCATAGTGTGTATATGACATGGTTTCCTTTTCATTCTACAATTGGTGGAAATTTGTTTTGCTTTTTCTGGTTTGTAATGACAAACATTGATAGTATGCACACAATGATGCTTATCTTTTGATGCATATAGATGCATATTTCTATTACTTTTCTTGGCTGTACATCTAGCCATGGAATTACTGGATATGGGAACCTGCATATATTCAGCTTTAGTAGGTATTGCCAATTTCTCTTAATGACTGTACCAGTTCACAGAACCAACAGCATCCTATGAGGGTCCAGGCTGCTCTACATATTCGAAATCATTGCATGTTTCACAGTTTTATCTTATATAAGTTTATTATTTTGTCTGCTGCAGTACTCTTTTGTGGTTTTAATTTTGCTTAATAATATTCATTACATTTTCAGTTTGATGGTTATTGTTCCTCATCTTTAGGGAGGTATTGTTTGTCATTTGACCATTGTTTTATTAAGTTTCTTGCCTGTCTATTGTCTTTAGGAGTCCCTTACAAAATTTTGGGTACCAATTCTTTGCTGAATAAGTGTATTGCCAATATATTTTTCCTGTTTCTTTAGTTTAACTCTCTCAGGGGTTTATGTTGATCAAGAGACATTCTTAATTTTACAGTCTATTTCACCAGTCTTTTCTGGTGAATTTACAAAATTTTTGTCAACAGTCATAGTCTACAAACTTTATTAACACTTAGATATAGTCATAGATAAACTACATATGTTTTGAGACTCTATTATTTTCTACTTACATGTGTCCTTGTAACATTACAATAATGTTTAAATTACTTTAGCTTTATAATAAGATGACGTATGAAATTTATATTATACTTGTTTAATATTTTCTTGTTTACTCTGAATGCTTTATATTACTTTGTAAATTTAAGCATGAACTTGTGACTATCCATGAAAATACATGCTGGCGTTTTAACTAGAATTTCATTGAAACTATAGCTCAATTTGAGGAGAATTGACTTTTTTAAGTATTGAGATTAACAAGTCATGAATAAGCTATTATCCCAGTTGACTAGGTCTACTTTTATTTCTTTTATGAATTTGTAATTTTGATGTTTTCTGAGTAGAATTTTTGCTAAATCTTTTCTTAGATTTAATCATGATTAGATGGTTTCTCATATATTTCATTTGGTGATTTTCATTATTACTATATATGTATTTCCTTTTTAACTGATAGTAAATCTAGCTATCTTGCCAAATTTTCTTTTAATTATATCAACTTGTAGAATATTTATTCCTTTCCATATAAACAAATGATACCATCTTTAAAGAATGCCAGTTTCATGTTACACGTACATACAAATATTGATCTTTTTTGTAATGGCGAGGAATTCTAATATAATGTTTATTACATATACTGAAAGTAGAGACTATTATGTTCTTCCCGAAATCAGGAGAAAAGTTTTCAACATTTCAGTCTTAGTTATGATGTTTGCTGTATGGTTTGTAGAAACATTTCACCAGATTAAGGATGTTTCATTCTATTTCTAGTTTCCTCAGAGGTTTTATCATGAATAGACATGGATTATAAGAAATGCTTTTTTCTGCATCTGCTATATTAAACATTTGTTTTAATTTCCTTATTTTGCTAACTTTGTGAAGTATATTAATTGAATTTCAAATGCTCAGTCAACCATGACTTCCTGTAATAAACCCAGCTTTATTGTGTTTATTAACTGTTTTTTATATGTTATTGGGTTTGGTTAATATCTGAGTTAGAAATTTTGTGTTTATTTTCATGAGTGAATTTGGCCCATAATTTTCTTTCCTTAAAATGTCCTTTAGAGACTTTGGCATACAAGTCATGATCAGATCATAAAACAAGCTATAAATTTGATATTAATTCTCCACCTAATTCAACACTGGAGTCATTTAAGTCTGGAGTTTTCTTATTAATAATTTTTAAAATAGTGACATAGCTTGTTTTAGTTTCTGAGACTGCTGAAAGCAAATACTGTGAAACAATTGGGCTTGAACTGTGGGAATTTATAAGCTTACAATTGTGAGGCCTAGAAATGTCCAGTTAAGGTGTCCTTGAGGCAATGGCTTCTTCCTGAAGACCTGCTGGCCTCTTCCTTCTCTCCCAGGTTTCATGATCTCAGCTTCTTGCTTCCCTCCTGCACTCTCCCTCGTGCTCTCTCTCTCAGTCTCTTTCTCTCTCTCTCATGTGCTTGTCAAAATTATTACCATAGAATTATTTGGGTTATGTTCTTGCTATCTTTTAAATGTCTGTAGAATTTAGACTACCACCTTTTTCATTTCACATATATTTGAATCCCCACAAATATTATCTTTGTAATCACTCAAGTTTGATTTGCATTTTCTTTCATATTTACGCTTTCTAAACCTCTTCGTGCCTTTGGAACAATATCCTTCCTTCTAGAATAATTTTCCTTGTTCTGAAGAATCTTCTGTAATTTTGTGAGTCTGGATCTCCTGGCCTCAAATTCTGTTAATTTATGATAGTGTGACAGTTATTGACTCCACTTTTAACATTTTTTCATTAGCAAGTTGGGGGCTTACAGAACAGTCGTATAAAATCCAGGATTCCCGCACACCACCCTACCAACAACTTCTTTCATTGGTGTGGAGCATTTTTCACAATTGATAATAGCACATCTTTATGCTTACTAATAATTAATGTCTACTGTTTAACTTAGGGCTCAATGTTTGTATAATGTAGTCCATGGATTTTTTTAAAAATTGTATTCTGTTACCATATATACAATCTGACACTTCTCCTTTTATTCATATTCAGATATATATTTCAGTGATAATTGCATTCGCAACGCTGTGCTACCATCGCCACCATCCATTAACAAAACACTGGCATCATTGCAAATGGTAACCCTGCATATATTATGCCTTAATTTCCCATTCCCTATCCCTACCCATCCATGTCCCTGGTAACCTGTATTCTAGATTCTATCTCTATAAATTTGCATATTTTCATTGTTTAAAATGAGTGAGATCACACAATAGTTGTCCTTTTGTTTCTGGCTTATTTCACTCAACGTGATGTCTTGAAGGTTCATCCATGTTATTGCCTGTATCGCAACATCATTTCTTTTTACAGCTGAATAATATTCAACTGTTAGTTTGTACCATATTTTATTTATCCATTCATCTGTAGATAGACGCTTGGGTTGCTTCCATCTTTGGGCAATTGTGAATAATGCCATTGGTGTGAAAACATCTGTTTGAACACCTGCTTGCATTTCTTTCCGTATATGCCTAGTAGTAAGATTTCCAGGTCATATGGTAGCTCTACACTTAGCCTTCTGAGGAAACACCAGGCTGTCTTCCACAGTAGCACACCATCTTACATTTCCACCAGCTGCTTCTCCACATCCTTTCCAACACGTATGCTCCATTTACTTAACAGCACACATTCTAATGGGTGTGGTACAGTATCTCATCTTGGTTGCTAATGACGTTCAGCACCTTTTTATGAGATTTCTGGTTATTTATATTACCTTCTTTGGAGAGATATCTGTTCAAATATTTCGCCCATTTTTTAATAGTTTTTAAACATTTACTAAAACGGTCCTTTTTAATAACACTGGACAAAATGTATTCCATATCTTTGAGAAATTTAAACTCTGAAGATCATTTTGAGTCATAGTCCTATGAACTCTAATCCCAAGTAGAGCAATATATATTAAAGGAGCATTTCTTCCTCTAAATTGGTTTGAAATATACATTCAAAGTTGTTTTTATATTTTCTCAGGGTTACGTTACCTTTTGTTTTACCTCCCGGACTCGGAACCAGCTCTTCCCTTTATTCTAATATTAAAGACCTGTGGTCATCTGTTTGGTAGCCTGGCCTGAGCGAGACGGCCACCTGCCATGTGTTGTATTTCTTGTATGATGGATGTTGCTCTCATTTTGGTTATCACAAATCTCCAAGGGCAGAATCTCTTTGCTTTTGAGCCATTTTCTAACAAAATAAAAATGACTTGTATTTCCTCCTGTTACTACCCAAGCTGTAGTGTAAAGATTGCCTCAATTATAGCAGCACTTATGTTATCTTAAGCAGAATTGATTTTGTTTCATGTTGTAGAATGAAAGTCGGCTCGATAAATGCTTTTGTAAGTATCGTGTTGCTATACTTTCATGTACCTGAATCTTCCCATCATTCTGATTTTGCATAATGATAATGACAATATTTAGTATTTCTTTTGGCTATTTAGACAGAAAAACCTTCTGAGGTACAATCTACCATCTGTGTGCTAAAGAATAATACATTCTTTAAAGTTCATTATTACAAATTTAAAACAACAAGATAGCCCTATCAATTTAACATTAAGACACTAGTGTCAATTATCTTCTATTATCTAGGCCAAATCCAGCAATTTTTATGGTGTTGTAGAATAAATCTTGTCACTCAGCTCTGATATTCTGATAGATCATATGAGAAGCATATTATTTGAGTCTTTCATTGATCCTTTCTATTCACCTTTCCCTTTCTTCTCAAAGGTGCAGTTGATGTATTTTTAATTTGCTGAAAAATGCCAAATCCTGAGCACATTTGGAGTCAGACAGCTTCATTATGCTCCTTTACCCTCAGCTTCAGACCTTCATGGCTTCTTCAGCTATTTCTGGATTAGGCCTCAATTTTGAGTGGTTTTTTTTCCCATCGATTTTATTAAAAATCACATTTATCAATTAAAAATGGAGAGAAACAGAAGATAAATCATAGCACAGTGATCAAAGCGCCAAACTGAGATCCAAAAGAGCTAGGTTCTATTTTTAGACCCATTAATGCATGATCAAGGAAAGCTAATTAACTTAGTCTAAGATATCTTCATTTACAATTTAATTGGAATATGGTTGACAAATTCTCAGTTTCTTTCCCATGAAACACATAATGATTTTAATATAGCTAACAGAGTTTTGGTTACATTTAAAACATCCCTGATAAATGCTTTCCTATTTTATTTTTTTGTTATTTCCAGCCTCAAAGAGAAAGCAATTTCCTCCAATGGCTTATATTTTAAGGAAAATAAACATTTTTAATATATTTTTAATCTTATATTTTTCTTTTCACTAGTCTCAATGTCACTAAACTGTTTACATTAAGCCGAACATTGCAAATCTTTGTCAATTTTGTTACTCTTCTCTAAGATATGTTTAATTATCTGAAATTCTAGATTCATATCAGCAGTTCTCAAATTTCTCATATATTTGGAGAATTAAATCATGTACCAAGGATAGGGAATATTCAGTAATCAAAGCAAGTTAACTTTTTAAAAAAATATATTTTTATTGAGAAATCTTCACACACATACAGTCACACATGATGTACAATCAACGGCTCACAATATCATCAGATAGTTGTGTATTCATCACCATGATATTTTTTTAGAACATTTGCATCCTCCAGCAAAAGAAAGAAAAAAGAAAAAAGAAAAATCTCATTCATGCCATACCCCTTACCATTCCTTTCATTGAGCACTAGTATTTCAATCTACTCAATTTATTTTACCCCTTATTCCCTATATTATTTATTTATTTTTCACCCATATTGTTTTACTCATCTGTCCATAGTCTGCATAAAAGGAGCACCAGACACAAGGTTTTCACAATCACACAGTCACACTGTAAAATATGCACTGTAAAAGCTGTATCATTACACAATCGTCTTCAGGAATCAAGGCTACTGGAACACAGCTCTACAGATTCAGGTGCTTCCCTCCAGCCAAGTTAGATTGTTTTACTACTTAGAGAAGAGTCCATGCTTCAAATCACGTCTGCCCCAGATACAGCACACGATAATACAAAGGGAGATTAGAAGTATCTGATTGTTTGGAGACATGGTAAATTGAATTAAACCATATAATAAGGGTATTGTTTTGTTTTCACCCAAAGCTAAGCATTAGGTAGTTTTAATTATAGCCAATAGTCATTTTTATAATCACTATTGTAAAACTAAATGTCAAAACATTCTTGGAATTCCAAGCAGAGAGAAATAGGTTATGAAAATAAATAACATGAGGACTTTCATTCCTACATTTTCTGTTCTCCTACATCTGACAATATTAAGCAAGGAAACAGCACGTGCCGTAGTGTGCCAGGACCGCTGTAACAAAGTACCAGGGACATGACCCAAACATCGGTTTAGTGCCCTGCAGTTCTGGGGGCCGGGACTCCAGAATCGAGGTACGGCTGGCCCTGCTTTCCCTGAACTCCAGTGCACGGGCGGCAGCTGGAGTCCAGGACCCAACCCCGCCTCTGTCTCAGGGCTGTGTTCTCCCTGTCCACTCCCCTGCCCTGCCCTGCCCGGGACCTAGGGCTCTGGTCATAGGCATTAAGCCTCAACCTGATTCAGTGTGGCATAATCTTAGCTAATAAATCTCCAAAGACCCTATGTGTAAGGAGTTCACATGCATTCATTTGTACTAGGACTTGAACACACTTTATGGAGAAATGTTTCAATCTATAGGAGAAGCCATGTTCTCACCGTTCATCAATATGAACCCAGATGAACATTCCCTCTCTCTCTGCATTTGCATAAAGAAAATCCAAACTCCTAATTATCTCTACCAGAGTCCCCTAGGCAAAATTCAAAACACTCAATGCTATCCTCCAATTTGTCAAAAATCCTTCCATGTTGTTCCCAATTTCATACTCGAACACTGTAGATCATATACTAACTCATCAGATTTTCTGGCCTTATACTCTGGTTTAGAGTACAGAGTTAGATATCTAACTCTGCAAAGTATTTTATTTCTTTAAAATTGTTTATTACTAGGTAACATTTGTACTAAACTTATGGTGCTGTGCTGGGGATCTAATGGGACAACACATGTAAAATATCAATGCCACTCTTCCTTTTGTTCTCTTTTCTCTTAAATCAACTGATGCTATGCATAATTACAGCTCGCCCTGTAGGCCTATCCTGGGTATGGTTACCTAACACAAATGTCAATCAGTTTGCAATTGGGGGATATTGTTTTCTACCTCCAAATAATGCTTCATTGAACATACAAATTTCCCAATATGGTTTTTCATGTTTTGTGTTATTTGACTTTAACCGCCATTTTCAAATTGTCCCCCAAAATGATTATAACAAGTTAAATTCACACCATATTCATGCAACTGTCTTTGTCAGCACTCAACATTTCAATTTCTCAAAAATGCTCTCTTCTAATAGATAAAAATGATACCAGTTTGGTGTTTCAATTTTACATTTTCTTGACCACTCTAAAATGTAATTCATTTATAATATTTATATGCATATATTAATTTCATCCCCTCTCTTTTTTATTCTTCTTTTAGGACTTTATTTCAAAATAAAGATGTTAACTCTTTTGCCATAAATATTTTTCCAAATTTTCAATTTTATTTTGAAATATTTATAGCCTTTTCTTCAGATAAAAGTTGAACATTTAAGTTATCTATATGCCCTTGTGTCTTGTTTTATTTTCCTTGATTTCTGGAATTCTGCTCTTGATATTGAAGGGACCCTCCTGGCTAGGATGGTTGGAAATATTGATAGTCCATTTCTATCTCTTCCATTTGCTCAAAAAGTAAAACTGATTTTTTTCTAAGTTTCTAGAAAATCAAGACTGCTTTTTCTCTTTTAGACTTCCATTATGACTGGGCATTTCTGCAATAACAAGCTATGCTTGATAAGTGTGAAATGTAGAAGCAACAATATGGCTTTGTAAGAAAAGAAGCTTCTTGAAAACCATCATATTAAAAGAGAAATAAATATATCAAGGGTAGAGAGTTCTTTTCCAAAGCATTCTGGAAAGACTATTTTAAAGCACATAATCTGTATTCAAATGCACAGGAGCCTGGGAACTCTACCATAAATGTATTTTTAAATGGCCTTGAGGAAGCTGTTCCACGAACTTAAGCATAATGCTACTTCTGATTTCTCCAAAGCTTATTTTTCTCTTTCCCTCTCATAAGGTTTATGGTAATGGGAGTACCTGCCCTTCATTTACCTGTAAGTACTTTATTGACCATATTTGCCATTGAACAATTTCATGTTCGTAAACTGTGTGTATCTATGACAATGTGGAAAAATTAACATCTCAATGATAATCAAATAAACTCTAATCAGAACGAGAACTGTTTTGTCTTCAGCTTGATGAAATGAACGACATTACCTGCGGTCCACGCTGGTGGGGGCCGGGCACTGACGAGCACTCCTGTGGGAGTAAAAACCGCAATAACGGAGCGATTGGAAATACTGTGCTCTTTCATCAGAACACATCCGCTGCCAGGAGTTTATCCTGAAGGCATCACTGGAAGAGGATGAGCGCGTCAGGATACGCTGCTCTCAGGAATGACACGTTAGAAGCAGCCCGCGCCTCTCCCTCTCCTCCACTGCTGTATGAAAGACTCCTCGAATGCTGGTGCCTTGAGACAGTAACAACCCCCCGGTTAGCTCTCACGTTCTGGGGTTCCCGGGACTCCGTGCGCATTTCTGCCTTCGCTCGCGTCCGGCGGGCATCAGACGGTGACCAGGCGAGCCTCCCCTACCGGGCGCCTTAGCCCCTCGTCCTTCCCCCTTCGGGGCATCTCCGTCCGTGCGTCCAGGAGGGCAGCGTCCAGTAGCCACACCCCCTCCAGGTGGCCCACGACCCCAAAGTCACCCCCCAAGGGGAGACAGAGGCCGGGGGCGCTGCCGCCCTTCCTCGGCGGGCCTTGGAGGGACCGCGCCGTTTCTGCCCCGAGGCCACGCGCAGGAATATCACTATCTCATTGTTTTAATTCATACAAAAGGTAAAGGTTGAACATGTATGAAAACAAAGGCCTTCCAGTTGAGATGAATATTTTACTTGAACTAACTAGAATATGTTTCTTTTATACTGATCCATACAATTTTATTTATTTTAGCACATATGTAAATGTATTATAGCCATGGAAAGTGTTATTCTTTGCCATAAATATTTCCATCTTGACCTATCTCTTTATGGTGACTATGCCAGATAAAATTGCACCTGCTGGGAAAGACATCAGGTTTGCCTTTAGGATTCAACGTGAACCTAATCCGTCTCTCTCCATAAATTCTACAGAACTGCTGTGAATCCAGAGAACTCAGTTTGAAAATCAAAATATCAGATAATCTTTACGCTCCCTTATAGTATAAAACAGTCTGAGTGCATAGTTTATATTTACTTTCTAAGTAATAAAAATTTTTTATGTAGACTTTCGTTCCAGTAAACTACTAATAGGTTTGGGTAGGTGTAAATATTTTGGTCAGTATTTTCTCTCATCGATATTCAGTCATTTTCTGCTTATCCAAAATAGTCATTTAAATTTGATTTAAAAATTTTTCTTCTTCGTGTAATATGGTGTTCACCTCAACCTTCTGTAACTCAACAATCAGCATATTTAGTAACAACAGCCTAACTGTACAATTCAGTGGGTAGCTTCTAACACTTCTCCTCCTGGCCTTTTCTGACGCATGTGACAATGTATAGCATTCCTTAAAGCACATTAATCCCTACATATCTTTCTCACTTGCATTGTTTATTGCACGTCTTTTTCATAAATTTATTATTTGATTCATTTTTTCAACAATGAAGATATGGCTTCTACTTTCATGGAACTTATAGTCTGATGGAAGATGCATATAGGAACACAAGCAAATATGATACTGTGTGAAAGGTATTATACAAAGCAATGTGTATTTCAGGCTCATAAATACAGGAGGCTTCTTAGAGGAGGTGGCCTTTCATTTTTCTCCAAAGGGTAAGTAAGATTTAGTCTGGTCAGGAGGAGGTTTGGAAATGAGAAAGTACTTCAAGCAGAGGAATTAGCATTTGTGAGAGCCTTGAGCGATGAGAGAGTGCAGGAAAACTGGAGGTTCTTTCTAGTGGATCTTTGCCCATTGGTGGTAGTGTATTATAAGGTGAGACTGAAGAAACCAGGGTCACCCCATTCTGCGAGGACATTAAGATTTCAGTCCTCATAAATGATGAACAAATGAAGAGTTTTGAGCCAGAAAGTGCCTGATTGGATAACTCTCTTGTTTATGTCCTCTGCTTATGTTTTTTTCCTATTTTATTAATTTGCGTTCTATTTTCATTATCTCCTCTCTTCTACATTCTTTGGGCTCTTTTCAGTGTCAAACAATACATATTTACACCATTAATTTTGCCTTTTTCTTATTTTAATAAATGCATTTGGCTATATTAACTTACCTCTAAACATTGCTTTGATTGTATAGATCAAGCTTTGATAAATAGTATTTTCTTTATCAATCTATTTTTAAAATGTTCCAGTTGCATTATATTATCAATGGTTGTTTTAAAGCCTATAACTTAATTACTAGAAGTATATCTAGTTTATTTTCATCTATCTATTATTGGATTCTAAAAGCTTATTTGTACACTGTCAGAAATCATACTCTGTAGGATTTAAATTCTTTAATATTTGTGAATATTTTATTTTAGACTAGTGTGACCACATAATTTACTTCCAAACCAGAACAAATTTTAAAGTAAATGGAGGTGATTTAATAATTAATTTGAGAAAAGAGGCGAGATTTATCCCAGGCAAACTATACAAATGACCTCTCTCCCTATAATCTCATATGTACTCATGCTTTGTAAATGGTGCCTGCACTCTTAAAAGAGTTCATGGTCTAAAACAGGTGGGTGCAACCCCATAGTTGGGGGAACATTAAGTCAACGTGATTAATTTTATTATAACCTTTATGTCTTTATTGAAGTTCCAGTTGATTATTTTATCCATGACTGAGAGATTTGTGCAAAAATCTCCCAGGATGATTTTGGATTGGTCTGTTTCATCTTATAGTTTTAGAACTTTTGTCTTAAATATTTTGACATCATGGATTTGTGTACATATAAATGAATCTTTCACATTCCTGGTTAACTGAGTAGTTCATTGTGAAGTCATTGACTCTGCCTATTAAAGCGTTTTTCCTTTGAAGTCAAGTTATTCTGATATTATCATAACTTGATAAGCTTTCTTTAAATTATTTTTCATTATATTTTATTCATTCTTTTACTTCAGTCTTTATATGTACTTGTGTTTTAGATGTTTGTTTTATAAACAGCATCTAACAGCTTGTTTTACCATGAGATTCTTGAATTTATCAGGCATACTCCTTTACATTTACATTTGACTACTTTTCTCCAAATATCCTGGTGACTCACTCCCTCACCTTTTTAAAGTATTTACTCAAATGCTGACTCTTTAGAGATGATTTCTCTGTCCATCCTCTTTAAAATTGTAAACCATCCCTTATTTTGACATCAACTAATTTCTTGTTTATTTTTTCTCATTAGCCTTTAAAACTGGTTATTACTAACCTCATTTATTATGTCTATTCTGTAAATGACAGACCCTAGAGGTTGAGGAGTTCTACCTGTGGCATTCCCTGATGTACCTCAAATGTAGAATGGTACTTAAACATATAATGTGTTCAATAAATATCTGTTGGGTGAATGAATGAATGAATGAATGGTGTACTCAGGAAAAGAGACCGTGTTTCAAGCAAGAATGTCTATATTGTAGTATTGGATATATCAAAGAAATTTGAGTCTATTTTACCAGTCCTTTGTCAGTATTTTTTTTAGTAAAGTTTCACAAAAATAAGTAGACATGTCAGGAGCACCAAAGAACCTTATATCTGTAAGTGTATTTCAGAGAAGGGAAAATATATCATGCAATTATTACTTGGGTAGTAAATGGATTTGCTCCAACTGCAGGTTGGGGAGCTCAACAAATGCAGCGTGATGTAGACCTGAAGGGAGATCCAAGGCAGGTCGTATGCGGAGCCACTCCAGCACGCCAAGAATCACCAAGGAAACAACTGCTAACTAAAGTCCCGGTGTTGGAAGCCAGCTGTTGGCATTTCATATGCCTCAGATTGAGGTTGCTTCCTATATATACCCTATTAGTGACTCTTTTCTTTTCTGAGAATGATCTTGGAGAAAAATAAAATCTGAAGTGAGGGTTTAACAACAAATTGTCACATCAAATAAAATTAATTTTATCCTTTAAATCCTTTAGAGGTGCCCACTCTTCAATGATACTTTCCCTATATTGTTTTAGATTAAAATAGAATGGGTTACATTGCCATTTAAAAAATAACAGTCGAAAGAGAGACAGATATTTATTTCTACCAAATAGATAAAAAAACACACAGTAAATCAGAATTTTAAGGCAATTAGGCAGAACTCATATTATTGACTCATCAAACTCATTATTTCTTGACTCGTGTATTCTATTTTTTTTCAGTAATATTGTGATCCAACATCACTTAAAGTTTCTCTGCATTCGCTGTCACTGACGAGCCTTGACTGTGTGCAGGCACTAAACAAAGTCTTTATAATCACCCTAATAAATTAGTGATTGGGGAGGAAGTAGCTTAATTCAGCCAAAATCAGGTTCATTGGTATCATCTTTTTTTGAGTCTGCTCCATAGTGAGGGAGAGAGCATGAGAGCATTTATATCCAGATGACCACCGCCTTCAATGCTCTAGGAGCAGAGCTCGAGACAGGGATCAAAAGCAGATGATTTGGAGGAATAGTGGAAGATAGTGGAATAAGAAGCTGCAGGAATTAAACCCTCCAATAGAACAACTATTAAATGGGCAGGACCTTCTGGATCAATTATTTCCAAACTCCCAGAGTCCAGTAGAGCACTGTGTAGCATCCCAGGAAGAACAGGAGGAAGAGGCTGTAAACCACGGAATTTCTCTCTGTGTGCAGCAGCTAATGTCGCCCATCCCTGCTCTCATGGCAGGCTTCAGTGAGGTTCGGCCCCTAGCACAGCTTGCTGGTACAGAGTCCATAAAAAACTATTTCTCCAAGATCCTGGGAGGAGGGTTGCTGTCCAATCACTGGTCACTGCTTTGGATTAGCTACTTTGGATTGCTGGGGGACTGACTCTGAGTGAACCATTGCTCCACCCCACCCAGAGAAAGGTGACAGAGGAAGGAGACAGACTCCATGCTTCCATGAGAGTGCAGAGCACAACTCTAGGGCTGCCTTTGCTGGGCAGATGCCATGTCAAGAGAGTACAGCTTGGAGAGTCACAGGAGAGGCTCCTGGCAGGGAATTTGGAGGTGGCCAGCATGGCCTGTAGAGTTTCAGGCCTTGTCCTGGCTAGGAAAGATTGACCTGGGAATTTTGGGAAACTCCTCTCTGACAGCCCACCTCCAACAATTTGTGTTTCAAGAAAAAGTAGCTGGAGACAATGAAAGCAGTGCAAGAAACAATTGAAATAGGTAAACCCTGTGGTGGAGCACCCAGGAGAAGAACTGGTCGATTCCTGGGAAGTTAGAGGGATTTTCAAACCCCTGTGAATATGGGACCTCATAAAGTCACTACAAGGACAAGCCCAGGACAAGACATAGGCTCAGAAAAGACCAGAAGGACCTTGCACTATGTGTTCACCTTGGGCTGACCTTCCTGATAGGAAACCCACAGAAATCAGGTTAAGATCCCAAGCCCTGGTTCTGTGGATGTGAACCTAATTATAGATAGGATCTTTGGAGATATTATCATTTAAGGTGTGCCAGAATTGAATGAAGATGAGCCTTAATCCAATATGGCTAGAGTCCTCGTAATAAAGGAGCTCGCACACAGGAGAGGACCCAGAAGGAGCAGCCAGAAGCTATGCATCAATGGAACTCAGACAGAAAGGAGAAGGTTCCATCATGTGCATTGACATGTGACAGAAAGACCCAGGAACCCTAGAGATGTCCAGCCAGCCAGAAGATACCAACCTTGAGATGAAGCCAGCCCTCTAGCCTTTGAAATGATGAGCCAATATATTCCTTTTATTTGGCCAATGTGTTGTATGATATTTGTCTTAGCAGCAGAGAAGATAAGAAAGGGGTAGGGTTGGATAAAATATTTTTGGTTGTTCTTGAGGCCATAGCTTATATTCTTCATCTTTCTTCTTTACCACTCTTTTTATATTCCCCTCACCTTTGGCTAAACTAGTAATGATTAGGTGTTTTTTCTCGTATAATGACAGACCCAGATCCTTGAGAAGTCTAAAACACTGGTTTCCCTGATCTTCAATGGCTGTGGTGGTTGTACTTGCACATTTTCATTTAACACTGCACACAGAAATACTAAACGATGGCCTAGCGGGTCATATAAATACCAAACACAATTCTCTCTGCCCCATTCACAAGCAGATATAGCAGTTCTAAATCCTCATGACAGCCAGCTTCATTTCATTGTCTTAGTATTGTAACTCTTTTCTCTGCCTCCTGGTTTACTGGCAGGAAGTGCAGCGAGTGAATCAGGCACTATCCACTGATTTAAAGTGACTGTGAGTCTTTCCATGTCCTTTCATGGAATTGCCTTTTGTCTGGGAACCAGCTCCTCTAGAGACTTAGAGATTAAGGTTAAGATGAGATGAGAAGTACAAGTTTCCGTCAAGGAGTTATTGGAAGTGATGACCACATCTACTTGTGCATTTTATTTTCTATACGCATATGCTACATATGGGGGACAAGGAATGATGCTATGATGATGAGGTTAAGGTCTATAGTCCATATACTAAACAACAGCACCCCATTCTTCAGCATATCATCCCTAAATTGCTCACTCAACTGGTCTTCAACAGTCGTTTCTACTACTCCACTAAGCCAGCTATTTTGATGTATTGTATTTTGTAACAGGACCATTTAGACCCCATGCTTTTGTGACGACAGCTGTGCTATTGGTGTGAGTCTGTGGTTTGTGGGATCCCAGGTAAATAGTTCCCTTTACTGTGAGCTCTTGACTAGTAATACCTATTGAGGTACTGCAGATAATTGTATACTCACACTCGAAATAACTATCAATCCTGCTCAGGATGAATCATTGCCATATTCTGGATAAAAAGAGTTCAGTGAAATGAACTTGTCACCAGATAGCTGATTGGTTCTTTTTAGAAATGGTATATCAGGGATTCAAGTATCTCTTCCCAGAAAAAATAAACATTCAGCAGAGACATTGATTAGAGTAGAATCTGTGACAGGAACCCATGTAGTTGGGCTTGTAAATAGTTTCCATCTCTGCCACTCAACTATTCCATTCAGGACCCTCTTATATAAACAATGTGGAAGCTGAGAATTGAAACCAGCTGATATCTACTGGCCAAGTCACCATGGCCATTTGATTACTTAGTGCTCTGATGGAGTAATGCTCCCTGGTAAGCCTTAACTAGCTTGACAATGCAAAGATCCCCCCACTTGAACCCAAGCCTATAGATCTGTCCACATGCCCTTCTCCATAACTCCATGTTCCAACTCACTGAAAAATCTCACCTTTCCAGGTCTCTCAACAATTATCTAAATCATTGGCTACTGTCAATACATCCTTGTATCTCCTTGCTTTAGATTATTTCTCTCATGGAACACAAGGCCATGTGCACTATTCACAGCTCCACCCCATTGACATAATTTCCACCACAATATGCCCCTAAAATGACAGGTTGCTTTGCATGGTAGATTAATTCTGGCACTTCAATTTGAGATTTTGTCTGATTCTACCAGGTGGTCATGCTGGTTTTGTCAAGTCTTATCTTTATGATTCTTATCTCAGTCATTTCCTAGGGCATTGTTTCTAGATTTGGGTACCCAGGCTTTGTGTATACATGATGAAATCCTTGAGTGTCTCCATAGATTTGCTATTTGTTTTTGGTCTTATGGACGTTTGAGGGGCTACTCTGTTTAGAATGATAACCTTGCTAAAGTACTTTCTAAAGTATTTCCATACATTTCTGTAGTGTTTCTAAGTTGTGTCTGTTCTATTCATAATATAAGATGTTACCTTATCTTAGTTTTTGTGAGACTACCTTCGTGAAAGCAATTATCTTAGGAAACATCAAGGTATCAGTTAACTCATATACTTATCGTTTTTAAATGGTACAGAGGTTTAAGAAACATCTTTGTTTCTATATAATTTAAAAGAAGTGAATTATTGTAAAGCCATACCTGCTATTGTTGTATAGTTGTACTGTTTTATTTAAGCAATTTGACATGATCTAAAAATGTCACAGTTCAATTTAATTTCACTTTTATTAAGGAAGTACATTCAATAAGACTTAACTACTTATTTTACATGAAACTTGATGCTTTTCCATTACATGCTTAATAGAAAAGCAATCAAACTATATTATATTAAAATATATATATTTTTGAATATTAAAAAGTTCTGTTCTGGGTATAGAAAATTTCTGTATCGCCGAAGCACAGTTGAGTTATTTTCCTTTATTAAGTAAGTGAACAGTAGAGCTGTTGGATTAAGAATATTATAACAACATATGTACAAACACGCAAAAGAGGAAGTAACAATAATTGGTGATTAGTGGGAAAAACAAGTGAGTTTTATAGCCCACCCTATATGGTTTGTGTTTCTCTAGGAGTGTGATGAAAAGACACTGGAGGAACTTCAGCAGCTAAGTGACATGGTCTGAAAACTATAGATGTGCATAAAGATGAGAATTTGTGTACTAATTTTTGAGAAAAAGGATGATGGCTATGAAAAATGTGACATTGGTGAGAAATTATCTGATAAAAATATCTTTTGAAATGAAGCTTAATAAGAAAGGCTGCTGGATTTGATTTGAGATGTTGAGAAAAAAGATTAATCAACAATGACTCTTAGATTTTGGCCAGAGCAAATGGAAGATTGAATTTGCCCATGGACAGAGATAGAGAAATCTTCAAAAGGTACAGGTTTGGGGTCTAAAGTTAAGGAAGTTATTTTTGGAAGTTAGATTTGAAATGTCATTTCTACATGCAAGTAAAGATTTTGAGAAAGAAGTAGATATGCTTTCTTAGAGTTCTGTGGAGATGATTAAGCTGGAAATATAATTTGGCCAGTCATTAGTATAAAAATGTTATTAAACTTTGGAATAGGATGAGATTACCAAGGGATAGATAGTAGATAGAGAAGGATACATGTCCAAGAAATGAGCCTAGTGGCACTTCAGTTTTTAGCAGCTGGAGGAATGAGAAAGATCAAGCAAAAGAATCTGAGGAGAAGCATTGGACTAGGAACCATGAGGAAAATTGGATTCCTGGGATAAAAGTGAAAGAAATATTTCAAAGCACAGGAATTAATCATAAAACAATGGTGTAAATGAAATTCAAGTAAGTTGACCATGTATGATTTCACTGTTTAATGATGTGAAGGTCATCCGGGATTTGACAAGTCAGTTCAGTTACAAAATTCTGATTGCAATACTTCCAATGCTAAATAAAAAAAAAAAGAAATTTAAGACTGTGAATAATGACAACTCTTAGGAAAAGGGAGAGAAATGGGACATTAGTTATCTTAGTTTGCTAAGTTTGCTGAAATGCAATAAGCCAGGTACAGATTGGCTTTGAACAAAGGGGATTTATTGGCTTGCAAGTTTCCAGTTCTTAGGCCATGAAAATGTTGAACACAGCATCATCGAGATGACACTGGACTGAAGACAGCTGCCGGCATCCTCAGCTGTGGTGCGTCTGCTGTTCTCTCCCTTCCCTCCTGAACTCCATGGCTTTCAGCTTCTGGTTTCTCCATCTGTGGCTTTCTTTCTTAGCTTCTGTATCTTCCCTTCTCTCTCAGCTCCTATGCTTTTGCCTCTTTTTTTTGTAGTTTCTTTCTGCCTCTCTGAAGTTCGTCTCTTATAAAGGACTCTAGTAAGAGGATTAGGGCCCACCTGGCTCAGGCTTCAACCAAAATAACCTAATCAAGAGCTCCCATCCACAATAGGTCTACACCCACGGGAATGCATTTGCTTTAAGAACATTAACTTTTCTAGGGTCCATTTGGCTTCAAACTACCGCAGTGGCTAAAGAAGAGTGTGGGAATTAAAAAAAATATTAATGGAATCAGAGAGAGGCCATGTGGGTCCCAGTGCAGGTAGGTGTGTAGAAGTGGTGGTGAGAGGTCTTGGGAATCTCTTTGTGTTTTCTCAGTTGATTAGAAGCCAGGGCTTTACCTGACAGTGAAAATTAGGTTAGAAGCTATAGAAGTTTGTGGAGAGAAATGAATGAATTCAATACTCATGAGTGAGGGAAAGTGAGTGGACTAGTGGTAAGTAGGAAAATTGTTGGGAAGCAATAATGGTCAACTGGTGGTTAGAAGTCTTGCATTTAAAATAAGACAAGTCAGCATGGCTGTGCATTTTTCTCTAATTATATTTGTTCTGCAGGCATAGGTATGGGCTCAGAAGAGATTAAATTTTAAACATGTCATAGACTGCCTGTATTAGGCAGAGAACCCAAGACAAAAGAGTTGAAGGTCTATGAGAAGGCTTTGTGGAATTTTATTTGTCTTATAGAGAGTAAAATCATGAGGTAGAAGTGAAAATGTATTAGCATTGGTGATTTGTATGTGCTAGTGAGATCAAAGCTCATAAGCAATGATCTATGTGTGAGGCCGTATATATCATACCATTTTGAAATCATAGAAATTGAATCCTAAAAATTTTAAGTGAGATGTCTGCTAGTTTTCGATGTCAAGGCCAACACTGAAAACATTTCTGGCCCCATGCTCATTGTGTTTCCACCAGGTTAAGCCTAGTACCTCTGCAATGATAAAGATGCCTTCCTCAAATATTGATTTTTAAAAAATCACCACTTTGGCATTTTCCACAACTACTTTTGAGTGGAAATTTCTTGATTTGATAATCTCTCAGCTGGGCATCTTTATTCCTAATCCTAAATGTCTAAGAACTTTTCACTTTAGTTCTATAGCATAATTGGAAAGAAAGAGAAGCATTAGATTTTTAAGCATGTTCCTTGTTTGGCCTTGTGTTGGACATGTTGGGCAGGCGGCCAGCCAAGTGCACTTCCTCTACTAACCTCACCAGCGTCTTTAACCATCTAGTAACTTAAAAAAAATCATATTTATCACTAGTCAATGCACCACTGATTTATTATTATATGTGAACATTTATCAGCTGTATATTTACCCCATTCCATAAATTCAAAACTAACTGAGAATAAGCATTTAGAAATAAGGATTTGTGAGTTAAAATAGAACGAGATTCTGGTGGTGGTTAGTATCTATTCCTCGCTCAGAGGCCAGGGAGAGGTTGGTCTAGAGGTGAAAAGGGCACATATCCCGTGAAACTAATTGAAAAAATGGGATTGTAGTAAAGGAAGAAACAGAATAACAAAGTGGTTCTGTGTGATGTCTTTTTTATAAAAACTTCTGCTCATTCCCTCTTCATTCCTGGAGCCTGCAGCCTGCACAGTAGCATCTGTGATTAATCACAAGACAACGCCTCTTTTAACATGCCGCCAACATAATAATTTTGGCATGTTATTTATCAATTTATCACTACTGCAAAAATGAGTTGTGCTTTCTAGAGGAACATTTTGCAATATATATATGAGGAAAGCACACAGAATGTGAGGTTAAGGTTTGAGTGTGGGCTTCCCTGTAACAGTTTATCCCTTGAGTAGGTCATTCACTTCTTAGCCTCAAATTCTTCATCTTCCCAATACAATCTGAATTACAGAGGAACAGCCCTACACATTTCACAAGACTATTTTAACAGTTAAATAAACCAAATAAGGGAATTTTAGGGAAACCATAGAAGGCAAATGTTACCTACACCTCCTCAAGGCACACATTATCTCCATTTGCATAGACGTGGAAACTGGGACTTATGCTGGTAAATAAGTCAAGGTCTCAGAATAATGATCAGAATGGCATGGACATTCAAAGCCAGGCCCAGCTGATAAAATCATGGATGTTTTTTACAGTACTTTCTATACAATGAAGGTAAGATGGTTACAGAAATACTTCTCTGGGCCACATTTTTCTACACTTGCATGCATTCTGTCTTGCTTGACCCAATGTTGTTTATAGGATTTAGGTTTGATTTCAAAATGGCAGCCACCCACTGCCCGAAGGAGCCAGAGATAACCCCAGCCCTGGATGAAGCTTCAGCAGCCACCGGCAGTGCAAAAGAACAATTTGTAAAGTTTCAGAAGTAGAACGAGGGTTCCTTTACACTCCAAGGAAAATATCTGAAGTAATGAATGCCCAGAAAAAAGAGAAGTGATAGCAATTTTGTCAATTATATGGCATTTAGTAATCCAAAAATGTTAATTTAGCTGTTGACAATCTAAAGCAATATCAGAGTGTGTGCTCTCCTTTAATGTTAGGTAGAAATAAAGGAAGAAACTCCCACGTAATACTTTCCCATTTGATTTTCTTATTGTATATGAAGATTATATTAAAACCCCAAATTAGAACACACATCATGAAAATGATATTTCTAATTTCTACATAAAACCATATGAGAAGATTAACATGACATAAAATTTAAAATGTGGTTACCATCCAAAATCCAAGGCATTTCCATTATGCTTGATAATCCCACTTATAATTTTCTTTACTACAATAAAAAATGAATTTGAAAACTATGGCTTCCAGTTTTTCTCTATCAGAAATTAAAAATATGTTTATCGAACCAGAGAGTTTCACTTCTTTGTATTTTTCTAAAGGAAATAATGAGCATATACTGTCAAATTTATATTAAAGGCTATTCTTGAAAAATAGTTTAAAATCATGTTTTGAATTTGTAACAATATAAATACCCCACATAGGCTTTGATAGAATACCACACAGAGACAATTAGTATCTCTATATAAATCTATACACACACACATACTAAACAGAATTGTTAGCAAGGGATAAGGAGAAATTCTTAAAATTGTGTGTCTTGCAATAAGTTATGAATTTTTTACTAAATATGTATAACTTTTATAATTAAGAAGAGATTGTTTACAGAAAAACTGCAGTGTTTCCATTGAAAAACAGCGGTTAGATAGCTCTCCCCAGAATGTTTTTTTCTACAAAGTATTATACTTCAAAGCTTGGAATAGAACATTTAGTAACAAGGCCATTTCCTAAGAGCTAGCAGAAAAAAAGTATGTTTAGCAAAATTACTACCATTCCAAGTAATCATACAGGCAAAAGAAAAGAAATTTTCTTTGGCTTCCCAATCACCACAAGTTTAAATTAAATTCTTTCTTCTTTTCTTTTCTTTTTTTTCCATATCTGTTTTGCTTCTGTGTGGCTTAGAAGAGGGTCATTTTGCATGAATGTCTCATCTCTATAGGAACGCTCAGAAAACAGAGAAAGAACTGGCAAAGTTGGAACACATACAAAGAACAAAATTCATTCCTCTTAGTCCTTTTGTTGACTTGATTGTCCAGCCCATATATATTTTTTGTTGTTCATACGCTGAGAGTCTTCACTTGCCCATGTTTTGCTGCTTTGCCACACGTAGGGCAGACTGTCCTTTGTGGATCTGCATTGTGGGAGGACAGGATTTGCTATCACAGATAATAGCACCAGCAGGAGGGTTGTTTTCACCTTGGCCAATGTGTCTGGGAATCAGAGGTAAAGGGAATGATGGCTCTCTGTTGTTCTGAGGCTTTGCTTTATTTCTTTTTGTTCTATTTCTTGACTGAAACTACAGTTGTATAAATGGCTATTTAGAAACAAAAGGTTTAGATTTTCTCTCCTATTGTAACTAAAATGAGAGCCTTTCAAAGTGCAACTTCTCTCTATGGGTAATGTAGTCCCACTTCAGAAGTGGTTTAGCTCATTCCTTCAATAACAAGTTTGGAGCCTGTAGACACATACACGCACACACTCACTCTCTCCCACACACATACATGCGTGTGGACATTGGCAGCAAAGACCTCATCATGAAATAGTTTATTGCACCATTTTCCAAAATAAGTTCTGTTGAAAACTAGTTACACAGAAGAGTGGTCGTTATTTTGGGACCAAAGAATTCAAGCCAAGAACTCAGCAAATTTTTTTCATTTCCTCATTGTTAAACAAATACCGCACAACAGGTTGCCCTCTACATTGGGATTTGTTGGCTCTGGTGTTGAGGTTAAGAAAAGTCCAAATCAAGGTGATGCTTTCTACCCAAAGGCTTGTGTTTTGGGGCCGGCCGCTGGTGTTTTGCGGTGGCTCTGGCTCCCCCGTCACATGGCAGTGCACACGGCAGCCTCTCCTGGCCCCCCCTTCGCCTTGGGCTCTGCTGACTTCTGGCTCCTTGTTTCCATGGCTTTGCCTCTGTCAGAATGAATTTTATTGTACTAATAAAGGACCCTAGAAATGGGATCAGCTTCCATTCTGATTGAGTTGGGCCAACCTATGACTGAAGTACAGTCATTGGAAGGTCCTACTTACAACAGGGTCACACCCACAGGAATGGGTTAACAGGTTTTTGTGGGAACAGAGCACCAAACTACCACAGCAAATAGTGAGAAAAACAAAACTAAACAAGATTTTCACATCAAAATTCCTCAAATGCTTATTTGTGTTGAAATCTTTAAAAAGGGAGTAAACTATACAGGTTTTCCTCATCTTTGCAATTAAATTGTTTTATCATGTAGTATTTTTCATAATTACTGTTAAGCATAATGCTTAGAAATTCTTCACAGAGGCTTGTGGGCATATGATAATGAATATATCCATTAATACAATATTAAATATAAAATAGGTCATCAAGGTGATGGATGTAAGTTCAATATATAAAAAGGAGAAACAATCGGTGCAAAAATTCTCGCCTGCCGAGCTGGAGACCTGAGTTCAATTTCTGGAGCCTGTCCATGCCAAAAAAAATAAGGAAAACAAAATGAAACAAAACAATAGCATTTTATATATCAACAAAAAGCAAATAAACTGTCAAGAGGCAGAACTATGAAGAAAATGTAATATGTATAAGTTCAAGAATTGTACAAGTTTTTCTTTGCCTTATTCTATATAATGGAGGAATAATAAATATTAAATCACTAATACAAATTTTCAATGGTCTCAATCAAATTTACAACATTCAAACAATGACTGATAGGAGACAATTCTCCATGGGGTTTCATATTACTGTACTTTTTTTAGCATAGTCAGTAACTGCCTGTTTGGGTTAGATAAAGTTGCTGGAATGAAATATACCAGAAATGGGTTTGTCATTACCATGGAAATTTATTGACTTGTAGATTTACACTTCAAAGGCTGTGAAAATGCCCAAATTAAGGCATCAACAATGATGCAGTCTCTGAAGAAGGGCTGCTGGCAATTGGACACCTCGGTCATGTAGGAAGGCACATGGCCAGTGTTTGCTTGACCTTTTCTCTGGGTTTCTCTGCTTTCAGCATCTGGCTTCAGTGATTCCACTTCTGAGGGTCCTTGCTTGCTTATCTGAGACATTTCTCTCTGAGCTCTCTGGGATTTTTTTTTTTTTGACTTTTATCCTGAAACATGACTCCAGTAAAACTATTTTTATTTAATTTATTTTTTTTACATGGGCAGGCACCGGGAATCGAACCCGGGTCCTCTGGCATGGCAGGCAAGCATTCTTGCCTGCTGAGCCACCGTGGCCCACCCTGCAGTAAAACTATTAAGACCCACCTTGAATGGGCTGGGTCATATCTCAATTGAACCCAAGGGCCCACCCACAATGGGTCTGCACGCTCAGGAATGGATTAAGAACACATGACATTTTCTGGATACACAGCCCACAACACCACACATCACAATCTGGACTCCCAAAAGACATTTCCTTTCTGTATGCAAAGTGCATTCATTCCACCAAAATATCACAAAAGCCCTTAATCATTTCAGTAACATTTCATCAAAATCAGCTCCAGGCCTGGTCTGTCCTGGGATAAAGTTCCCCTCTGGCTGTGGACAAAACTCAGAACAAGGCATCTGCTTCCAATATACAAGTCATGGGGTAAACAATCCCATTTCCATAGGAAGAAATTGGAAGGAACACAGGACTACTGGACTCAAAGCGTTCCAAAACCCTTCAGGTCATACTTCATAAGATTTCAATGTCTAAGCATCATCTATAGAATAATGTTTTGTACTTAGGGTTTGCTAGATCCACTTTGCAAGAGCTTATGCAGCAGCCTTGCTCTTTCCAAACATTGGGGCCAGGGCTCCAAGCTTTGGGGAGAGAGCCCCTCTCTGTTGCACCCTTTTCAAGCATCAGGGTGGCAGCCAGACTCTGCCATCTCTGGGGCCCAGGCTCAAGCCCCTCAGAACAGTAGAGTGGTAGCTACTGTCATTCCCTGGGTAATGTGCTCCACCCTCTCTGAGATGGGGGCAGTGGCACTGTTCTTGAATAGTAGCACAGAAGGCTCGCCCTCTGCAAGCTCTGGGGCACACTAACCCCAGAATTGTCTCCTAGCAGTCATTGTTTGAATGATTGGTATAAATTTGATTGAGACCATTGAAAATTTGCACAAACATAGGTGGATTCATGCTCCTGCTCTGAGGCCTCTGGGCTCCAGATCTCAGCCTCCATGATTCTGCCTTTAATCTCATTTTTTCTTCAGTCTGTCCCTTTTCTGTTCTTTTTAGTCCAGGATGGCAGTGGTTCTATCCTCACTGATCTTCCAACAAACTTGTCAGTTTCACATGCAGCACACAGGGGTTCCAATGGACAGACAATATTTCTTCCCACAAATCCTTTCTGATTAGCTACGCTTCTTACTCTGACTTGCACTGAGGTGACTCACTGGTGTGACATTTGATTAACTCCTCACATGGGGCACTCTCCTCTGGAGACTCACCTTCTGGAAGCCCAGAATTTTCCAAATCTTCAATCTCTGTTTTTTTCGTACCTGTGATTTCTGTTCTCAGCTTATCCCTTTCTTCTCGCATTTTACTATAAGCCACAAGGAGAAAGCAGGCTGCATTTTCTAGATTTAATTTGGAAATTCTCTCAGCTTAATATCCAAACTTGTAACTTTCAAATTCTCCCTTCCATCCAATTCTGCCCAACTCCCTGCCACTTTAAAGCAAGGGTTGCGTTTCTTCCAGTTTTCAGTGACACCTTCATCATTTCTGTGAAAGCCCTCATCAGAAGTACTTTTAGTCTCCGTATTTCTATCAATAGTCCCTTCAAAGCAATCTAGGCCTTTTCTATCAAGTTCCCCACAATTCCTGTAGAATCTCCCCCTTACCCATTTCTAAAGTCTTTCTAGCATTTTTGGTATTTGCATCTTGCAGCACTCCTTGATTCAGAGCAACTTCAAACCACCACACTGTCTTTGTTCCATTTGATTTTTTCAAGTATGTTTGCTTAGTGGGTAGTATTGGAAATTAAGTAGTTTCTCTCCTGAGAAAAAGCCAGGCATAATTACTGTGAATTACAAAAGGCTTAAGTCCCCTATGTTCAGTGTTCCTCTCTTGTAACACAATCCATTGCATGTGCAGGAGTCACCTGCACCCCTTTTCATTTCTCCATAAGTGTGGGGATTGTTCAATAGACTAATGTATCCTTTTTTTCACTTAGAGGCCCACTCAAACCTAAATTCACCTGAACGTAAGTACAATACTACCGCAAATGCCTTCGCAAAAATTGCTGCAAACACCATCACTAAAGAAGACTCTACTCTTGCACAATATGTGCATCACTGATCTAAACATTCAGTGCAGAAGCGACGCATGGGTGGGCATGAGCCAAAGGGATTAATTTACCTTTTAATTTTTTAAATCAAATTAAAAATCAGTGTGAAATTTACAAAAAAAGAAGATGCTTTACAAACAATACCAAAATAGTAACAGGGAAATTGGCAAAAAGAAAACTCCCTGCTCAAATATGGCACATTAATTCAACACGCATGCACTTGTGTAAACACCTACTCACGTTTAACTTTTGCTTTGCTTCTAGCTGGTGAGACAGTGGCACACACCTGTAAACATCTGCTGCATGCTTTTGCATTCGTAGGAAGTTCCCATACATTAAAAACTAACAATAGCCCAACTTATCCTTCATGTACTCTCCAACTATTTTGCAAAGCAATGGCAAATTATTCATGTCACCAGTATTCTCCATAACCCACAAAGGCAGGGCATTGTTGAATGTGCTCATCTAACCCTCAAGTTTCTCTTGAAAAAGCAAAAAAGGGGAGTATGGACCCCAGAGATCCTAATATGAGACCATTCCAAGCTTTATACACCCTAGATTGTGTAAACCCTGACTCTACAAATGCTTCTGCAGTGCAGACACTACCCCACCCTTAAACACACTGTATAAAGATCCTTAAAGTAATTGCTGGCAAGGCCCATCCCTGCTAATAATGTGGGGACGAGGACTATGCTTATGTTTCCTCCCCAGCAGGATCTGTGTGGATTCCAGCCCAGAATGTTGAACCATGGCATGGCGTGGGCAGTACCCAATACAAACCTGGAACTGAAGAGAATGAATCCTAAGAAGCTACAGCCATGGACCATGTGACTCCCCTGAATCCAGAAAGTATCTGACCTAACATGGGGGGTGCTAAAGAAAATGACTCAGCAGGCTAAGACCATATTATAAAATACATTAGTCACAGCAATACCCAAAACTTTATTCTTGGCAATGGTTTCAGTCATAATTGCAACTCTGTGGTGGCATCAAAATCAGAAAACCCTAATGACTTGTCCTTCTGCTCCTCTGCCTGGGCTCACAACTCACTGCTTCTGCCAATGTCTGATTTTCTCCAAGCAAAAACAAAAGGGGCAGAGGTATAGGAGTGCATGACAAATGGTGGACAATGTTGTAATAAGGCCCCTGCTTTCTGAAGGGTCATAATCAGGCCAGGCCAAGGACATGGATTACATAAGGTGGTGATCATGACTTGGCAGTGGAGACTGTTGCGTGTGTGACTAGTCTCAAGGAAATTAGGAGGGGTGCTTTCAATAAACCTTGTGCAAAATGTTCTCCAAAGTAAGAACTGATAATCTTCCTGGATTCTGTGTCTATAAGACATGTATCTAAGATCACTGTTTTGCCTAAGGCCATAACCCATGAGAAAGGTGGGCACTGCCTATGTGAATAAAAGTCTGTTCTGTTAAGCACTTCAGGCTGTTCTAACAAGAGAGCAGCCCCATGTCTACCCATATCCTCTTGTGTTTGGGTATTGCTTTCACTGTGAATGAATTCATCTGTATAACCCCCAACATTCTTGAGGATCACCAGGGATAATGTTGAATGAAGTAACTCCCATTTGCACCCCCTGGTTTCTGGACCCATGATCCTGGCTATAGGATAACAAGCACTATACAGTGGATGCTGATTTCTTATATATAAAGCCTCCTGGAGAATAGTCTCCTGTAAGGAAATGCCACCCTATTGGCACAATAATTGAGTCTTAAAAAGGCCATTCCATTTTATCATCTCAGCTTCTTCATAATGATGAAGAACATGACAAGACCATGAATTTCATGAACATGTGTCCATCACTGCACTTCATTTGCTGTGAAACGGTTTCTATGATCAAAAGCAGTTCTGTGGAATACCATGGTGGAGGATAAGGCATGCTTTTAAGTCCATGGATGGCAGTTTTGGCAGGACCCTTGAGTATAGGCAAGGAAAATCAATATCCAGAGTAAGTATCTATTCCAGGAAGAATAGAACACTGCCTCTTCCATGATGGACAATCAAGTTTTCTCTTCCACAGTAAATTGTTCATAGGAAACTCCTCACAGGGCCACAGCCATGGTGGAGAAGGCAATGTGGCATGGGTAGGCATGATGGACATTTGGGTCACATACTCATATAACTTACTTGTGAATTAAGGGTCTGTTAGAACACAATCTCATATATGCCACCTCTATTTGGGGATGGAGTTCTGTTGTGCACATCCAAATTTCTGGTTCTGTGGCTCAAACAGCACTCAATTCATGATGGGCATTCCAGATCTCAGGAAATCTTGGTGTTCCATTGTTAAGTATTCAGTCTCCACAAAGGCCTTGTAGTGAGCCAAAAGCTGTTTCTTATAGGAGAGAAGTTATCTTCAGAGGATGGCAGGGATTTGCTCCAAAATCCTAAGATTATGCAATTCTCCTAAAAGATCCTGCCACAGAAACTTCATTTGCCACAGAAACTTCCAACACCATTGATTCTACTGGATTACATGGCCCATGGAGCACAACCACTCACGTAGGAGCCTAGACCTATTGCAGAGCTTCTGCTTTTTCCAGTTCCTTTTAAACTAGCAACCTTTTTGGTCATTAAGTAAAAGGGCTGGAATGACACTAAGAAATAAGGAGTATGCTGCCTCCAAAATCTAAAAACACCAACTGGTCTGTGCTTGTTTGAAACAGTTGTGTACTCAGAAAAGCCATGTTCTTTCCTTCTCATTCAATATTATTGGGTGGGATCTTTTTTTATTAAGTTGTTTCCATGGAGATGTGAGCCAACCAATAGTGGGTGGGTCCTTCTAATTAGGTGGTTTCCATGCAGATGTGCTTCCACTCATGCAAGGTGGTGTTGTTTACTGGAGACCTTTAAGAGGGAGCCACATTAGAAAAAGCTTTAGAGACCACACAGACAGGGACCTTTGGAAATGAAGAAAGAAAATACTCCTGGGGAAGCTGATTGAAGCCAGAAGCGAAGACCCCAGTAGATGGCAGCACATTTGCTTTCCAAGCTGACAGGAGTTCCAGGCCCTCAGCCTTTCTTGAATCAAGGTATCTTTCCCTGGATGCTTTAGTTTGGACATTTTATAGTCTTAGCCCTATAAACTTGCAACTTATTAAATCCCCCTTTTAAAGCCATTTCCATTGGTTGTATATTGAATTCTGGCAGCCTTAACAAACCAGTAGAGATTTTGGTACAAGGGAACTGGGGTGCTGCTGTGCTTTGAAAATACCAAACATGTAGGACAACTTTTTAAATGGATAAGGGGAAGAGTCTGGAAGAGTTATGCGGAGCTTGATAGGGAAGGCCTAGAATTTGTTGAGTGAACTGTTGGTAGAAATGTGGACTCGAAGGATACTTCTGATTAGGTTTTAGACAGAAATAATAAATGTGTCATTGAAAACTGGAAAAAAAAGCAACCCTTGTTTTCAGGTGGCAAAAATCTGATAAAATTAGGGGCTGGAATTGGATGGAAGATAGAATTTGAGAGTGATGAATATCCATATTTGGCTGAGGAAATTTGCAAACTAAACATGGAAAATGCAGCCTGGCTGCTCTTTGAAGCTTATAGTAAACTATGATAGGAAACCACTGAGAACTGAACAGTTGGGTATAAGGGAACCAGAAATTGATGGTTTGGAAAATTCAGGGCTTAAGGAAAGGAGACCCCAGAGAATAGTGCCCCACATGAAGATTTAACCAAACATTGAAACAGCCAGCCATTACAGGACAAGCAAGGATTGGAGATGGAGTTATGCAGAAATAATTTGTGAACAGCTGTTCTGTTTGATGAGCATGATCCCAATCTTTTGCATAGAAAAGCACTAAGAGTGTTGTGGGATTTGTATAAATAAACCACTGCTGGTTTGGAATAAAAGCAATAGGAAAGGGATGCATTGAAGGAAAAATATCTTCTAAGGCAGAACAATGAAAGTGAAGGTCTGAAACTAAGAAACCTCGATCCTGGACCCACCCATGAACTTGGAGAGGGTGAGTTTGCCTGGAAGGCCTTCTGCCTAGATGTTCTGGAAAAGTTATGATGACCCAGGCCCCCAATTGGGTGGAACACACTCCTTGAAAATTGGGGGGAGCCTGGTTTCCTCCCCATTTTTCTGGAAGGGTTGAGTATGTGTCCTAGAGATGGCAGATATCATGGATGATACCTCAATGTTTAGGCAGGTTGGATCTGGGAAAATGTGGTCCCTCCAATGAGCCCCAGTGTTGGAAAATTCACCCCAGCATTTAGAGCAAGCAGAGCCATTGAGTTGGTGCTTGGAAAGGGTGGGGCTGCTTCTTTTTAAGTCCTGAGGATAAATGATTCTCAGACTTCGAAATCTGTTGGAAATTACCCTACAGGTTTTCAGAACTGTCTAGGCCCTGTAACCCCTGGCTTCCTTTTGATATCTCCATATGGTCAGGGGAACCTGTATTCTATGACTGTCCCTCCTTTGTATATTGGCAGCAAATAACTCGTTCTGAGTTTTACAGGTCCAGAGCCAGAAGAGAATTTTGCCTAAGGAGAGGCCATGCCTGTAACTAAATTTGATGAGATTTTTGTACTGTTTCTGACTTTGTATGCATCTGTATTATTACTGAAATTGTTTGTCTTTTATGATAATGAAATGAAATGAACTTATTTTTTGTATGGAGAGAGCTTATCTTTCTCTTGGGATTCAGAGGGTGCAATGTGTCAGTTTGAAATTTTCTGTACCCCAGAAAAGCCAAGTTATTTAATTTTCACTCAATATTGTTGGGTGGGATCTTTTGAATTAATTTGTTTCCATGGAGATGCAACCCACCTATTGTGGGTGGTACCTTTTGTTTAGGTGGTTTCCATTCAAATGTGTCTCCACCAATTCAAGGGAGGATTGCTTACTGGATGCCTTAGTGTTCAAACTAAGCTTTAGAACTATAAAGTTGCAACTTTCTGAATTCCCTTTTTGAAAACCATTACATTTCTGCTATATTGCATCCCAGCAGCTTTAACAAACCAAGACTTTGTCATCGTGCCTCTTTTTTGGTTGCAGGAGGGGCTGGATGCAACAGTGTATCCTTCACCTTTGAAGGACTGTCTCAACATGCTCCACACACCTGGATGCTCATAAATTTCACTGAGGTGGAAGACCCCTGAATTTTTGTTGGATTTATCTCAAACCCTCTGTGCTGGTTTGAAAGGATATATGTACCCTAAAAAAGCCATGTTTTAATCCTAATCACATTTTGTAAAGGCAGCCATTTCTTCTAACCCCTATTCAGCATTGTATGTTTGAAACTTTAATTAGGTCATCTCCCTGGAAATGTGATTTGATCAAGAGTGGTTATTATGCTGGATTTACTGGAGGCATGTCTCCACCCATTTGGGTGGGTCTTGATTAGTTTACTGGAATTCTACAAAAGAGGAAACATTTTGAAGAAAGCGGGAGATTCAGAGAGAGCAGAGCAACATAGCTACATAAAGCAGAGTCCAACATGCAGTGATCTTTGGAAATGAAGTAGGAAAATGTATCCCGGGGAGCTTCATGAAGGGAAGCCAGGAGAGAAAGCTAGCAGATTATGTTGTGTTTGCCACATGCCTTTCCAAATGAGAGAGACACCCTGATCTTGTTTGCCATGTGCCTTCTCACTTGAGAGAGAAACCCTGAACTTCATCGGTCTTTTTGAACCAAGGTATCTTTCCCTGGATACCTTTGATTGGATATTTTTATAGACTTATTTTAATTGGGACATTTTCTTGGTCTTAGAACTGTAAACTAGCAAGTCATTAAATTCCCCTTTTAAAAGCCATTCTGTTTCTGGTATATTGCACTCTGGCAGCTAGCAAACTAGAACACCATCTGACATGCAAATCCCTTAACAATAAGTCTATAGTAACTCACTAGTTCCTGCTCACTAGGTTCAGAAAGAATAATATCATTAATGTAATGGACAAATGTGATGTCTTATAGAAGGGAAAGATGATTAAGTCCCAGGCAGACCAGATTATGTCAAAAGGTTGGATAGCTTATATACCATTAAGGTAGGACAGTGAAGGTGTATTGCTGGAATTGTCAGGTGAAAGCAGATTGCTTTTTGTAGCTTTTACTATCAGTTATTGAGAAAAAAAAGCATCTTCCAGATCAATGGCAGCATATCAGGTACTAGGGCATGTGTTGATTTTCTCATATAATGATAGTGTATCTTGAACAACAGCTGCAATTGGCTAAGTTTGATATAATTCATGGTCATCCTCCAAGAGCTATCTATTTATTCATGGGCCACATAGGAAAGTTGAATAGGGATGTGGTGTGGATCATCACTCTGCATCCTTCAAGTTATTGATGGTGGCATTAATCTCTGCAATCCCACCAGGAATGCACTATTGCTTTTTGTTAACTATTTTCCTAAGTGTAGGCAATTTTAGTGTCTTCCATTTACATTTCCTACTATAATATCCCTCATTCTACAAGCCAGGGAATCATCATAGGAATTTTACCATGATGAGCATGCCAATTCCAGTTATGCATTCTGGAAATGGAGAAATAACCACAGAATGGGTTTGGGGACCCACTGGAACCATTGTGAGATGGACCTGAGCTAATACTCCATTGATTATTTGAGTTCTTTTAGTACCTATTCTGACTTTTTAGAGACAGTATATAATAATCACCAAAATGTCTGATAATTTCCTTTTCCTTAAATCATAGTGACTTTTGTGAAAAGCTGTACATCTTTTTGGAGAAGGCTGAGCAGATGATCAACAGTATAAATTTTGGGCAGTGTAGCAGATTCCTTCACCAAGGTGGACTAGCCATCCCTTCATTCAAGTAGTCCTCTGTCTATAAATTGTCTTGAGTCTTGGAATTGATTAAGAGGCTATGACTTTCTGCTTTTGTGATTAGAGTTACACTTTTTTTCCAGGAACTCTTCTGCTTATAAGATCAAGAAAGAATTTCATAGACTGCCTACCCATTTCCCTTCTAGGTGGCCTGTGATTTATGACAAGTAAGACTATTCTGATTGCTGCTGTCCATTATAGTAGCTACATCTAACTTGTCTGGCAATTAAGTGCTGCTATTTGGCTTCTGCCAACCCAGGATCTAACCATTTTCATTGTGTTTAAGAATGCAAGTTCAGGCACAGCCATGCCCCCAGTGCTATCTGACAACAGAGAGGAGTGACCACAGAGCTCTTCAAGGATGATGGAGCTGTCCTCATGAATTTATTCCTCACAATCTTGGTGAGAGGTGCAACCTCTGGAAATACCTAGAACAGGTAAGCATGTCTTACATTAAATATCCTCTCTAACTTTCAAACCTCCCTAAGCCTTTGGAGCTCTTCGTCTACATTATACCAAGGCAATTCTAGCACTTTGACCTCAGACACTATAGACCACCTTTCAGTCAATGCGTCGGCCAACCATCTGAACAAAGCTACCACCATTCCTTACTCCTTAAGCTACAAGGTTGAATCCAGAATCTCTGTTTAGTGGGCTTATATAAAAATTGAACTTGTCCTAACTTTCTGTTCCTTCTTTGATTATCCCACACCCTTAATATACATTCCCATACATATCCCCCTCATTTCTGCATATAAATTGGAAAACCCATGCCATTATTTAGTAGTGTTACACACCTTCTCATGGGTCATACTCATACCTCACATTCTGAGGCCTGTTAGGAACCTGTTAATAAGTCTAGAAGAGAAGAGGGATGCTGGGGTTGGCTTAGGGGAGAAATTAGCATTGTTTTGCAATTTGGTTCATTCATTACACTTTCATGTTCTGAAACAGGGTTAATCTCTTCAGACAGAATTGTGAGGGCTGTCTCCTCAATGACATCAGTGACAGGCTTATCAGGTTCAGCAGACTTATTTTCTTCAGCTGGAGGCGGGATAGCTGATCCCTCAGGGCAGATTAGGGTTTCAGTGCCCCTGCCATCATCATTATCAACCCATACGTCTCATTCCAACTTTCAGGATCCCATTCCTTCCCAATCAATACCTTCACTTTAACAGAAGATACCTGGTAATTTTGGGAATTCGATTTGCATTATAATTAAGTCATGAGTAGAATGAGACTCTGGACTTGATTTTCAGAAACCTCAGATCCAAGAAACAAGAGTTTCTTTGAGGTCACACATACCACTTTCACGTCCTTCATTGGCACTTGAGCTGGGAATGTCTTGCGCTCATCACTTTAATTAACAACTGCATACAATAAATCTAGGAACAACCATCTAACGCATTTTTACATTTAATAAAAGGAGAAAGAAATTACTTTTTAATTTCATAAGATTCTGCTGAGGCATCAAATGCACTGTTATCCAAAGCCTTGTTGCTGATATGCATTGTGTGACAGTATTCAATGGCGACATTTCACTATTTCTATTGCCAATTCATACCATGGATCATTGCTGCTACCTTGGTCACTGGAAATAGAGTAATCATGCATTTTAATCTAATTGGATTAGAGAATCAGTTTTAAAACTCCAGAATCAACTTAGAAACCTCATCTTTAAAATATTGTTTCTCTAAACTCTCAGTACCAAAATCTGCATTACTCAGCTTTTCCAGAGAAACCAGATATATGTAAAAAAGATTTAGTGCAGTAATTAGTTTATGAACCCATGAATAATTAAGTCCAAATTCTGAAGGGCAAACCACAAATTGAAAATTCCAATGAAGGTTTCCATAAATTCCACATGAGAACCTGATAGCTGAGGTAGAAACTGAAATTCTTTCTGACTACCAAAATCATCAGGTCTCCCTTTAAAGCCTTCGATAATTGAATGAAACTTTTCTCATTGCTGAAGTAATTTCCTTTGTGGATTGTAGATGTTGTCAGCCACAGAGGCAACCAACTGACTACTTAATTTACATCTATAAAATACACCCACAGTAACAATCAGGCCAATGCTTACTTGGCCAAACTTAGCCAATTTGACATATGAACTTAATTATAACACCAAGCATCTTTCATTGATTCAGTCTTCACTCAAAAATCCTTCATTCTTCTCAGACTACTAGGGTACAGACTAACAACATGGACCAAACCAATTCCACACACCAATGTTAGCATCAGTCGAAAGTCAGGCAATGGACTGTGTCCCACTATGTGACTTACCAATGAATCTTAGGTGTGCTAAATTGATTTAATGATCAATATAAAAAATGTAACTAAATGCTTTAAGAAAGTTTACATGACAAGGATATAAGCTGTAATAGATGTATATCAAGAAGTATAAGTAAAAGATAAATGACAAACTATTCCAAAAAAAATCTTCATTTTAACTGCCCACATTTTACCTGCAAAATGGAAATTTTAGAGACATCAAAACTCTTCTTGGTATGTATTTCTATTCTTCTTTAGAGAATGTTTGAGAAGGAAGAAGTGATGAGGTAAGAAATGTGCTGGGAAAGGAAAGACTAACTGGAGTAAACCAATCTCCTGTAGTCATATGTAACTCTTACTCAGAAGCAAGCATTGAGGCCAGAAGTCCATTAACATTGTTATCCATTGTTATCGTCTACTTAGTCAATCTCGAGAGAAACTGAAGTAAACCCAGATATTTTGCTTCAGGATTGTACAATGTTATGCAGGTATGTGGAAGAAGGCCTTTAGTTACCACACAAAACCTACTTCCAGGAGATAAGATGTCTACTTTTTGTTCTCTCTGTCTATGGATCTTTCTCTAACAGACACACACAAACCTTTATAAAGCTTTATCATGTGCCAGTCTAATTAGATGTGTCCCAAGGGCAGGAGTAAGCAAACATTTTCTTACAGGGCCGGATTTTAGACTGGTGGGACATAAAGCTCTGCTGCAAATACTAAACTCTACAGTTATCGTGTGAAAGCAACTGTAGAGAATAAACAAATAAATGATCATGCTTGTGTTCCAATAACTCTTTACACACTGGTCTAAGAGATGAGCTTGTAGGCCCACAGCGGGGGACCCCTGCCCTGTAATATTTAGAATGATCAAGTTAAAAGAGTTATTTCTACAATTAAAATGCAAGGAGGTAGAATTTGCCTGCAATAGTATCTTCTTGTCTCTATTTTCATATTGGGTAAAATGCGGCTGTTCATCTTGGGGTATTTTAAATATCAGTTTTCATAAGCCAGGAATTAAAGAACCTGGTTTGTAAATCTCAGGAGATTCTTCAGTCAAACACTTTTTCATCTCAGCTTAACATTTTTTCTTAATATTTATGTAATTATTTGTGTTGCATTATAATGATAATGCTTTTACATAATTTTGAATTTACATATATATATTATACAGTATATATTTATGTATGTATCATTCATTTATATACAGATTTATTATAATATATATTTGTGAGAACATTTTAACTTTACTACTGGCTTTGCAAAGGTAAGAGCCAAAAGTTATTTCTTTGTATTTTTTTTTTTAATTTCTCACAGAGTTTTTATGTTCAAGGATCATTAAAGACTTATTAAAGGGGGACAAAGTCAACCATGTACAATTATTTAAATCCATGAGTACCTTTTAAAATTAGAATCATGAAGACACATTGATTCTGCTTTGGAAAATAACATGGTGAATGATTTCAAAAATACTAAATAAGACTTCAGGGGTGAATAAAGGAATTTAAGTTATGATTGATTAAATACTTTTTTAATAACTCCAGGGCTTCTGAATTTGCTGTAAGGATTAATGCTTAGATTTTGACAGGGGGCTGACAACTTGCACATTAGTTAGATAAAATAAAGGTTATTTCTTCTTTCTTTAACCCAAATCTTCCTGTAAATAACACACACTCAGGAGTCTCCAATTGTCTGTCATTTGGTATCTCTCACAAGAGTTAACAGAAGGACAAAAATGGCAAGATTTGGTGAAAGTTTCTTGATTTTTATGAAATGACAAATTTTAGCACATTATTCATTTGTGATAAAACTGAAAGAGTATGTTAAAAATGAAATAAAAAATAAGGAACAGAAGAGATTCTGATGCAAAAATTATTGCATTACTGCATCAATCACAGTGAAGGAGTTCTCAGTGTTTAATGGCATCATAGTGACGGCAAGCTGAGAATTAGATGAGGCAGCAGAGTTAATGCCCACTGAGAGTCTTTAATGTATTTTAAAATGTCATTGAGGTAGCATTTACAAGATAGAGATAGATTCAAAGGTAGATATCAAGTATATATTTTCTTTACTTCAACAATTCTTTATTGTCAGGGCAATTTTATGATAGGACTGACAATGATAGAATAAACAATTTGTATAGCCAATGAAAGAGGCAAATTTGCTAGTTACCATGGGATTGATCATTGTAACTGCTAACTAGATGTAGGCATGCTAACGTTTAAAAGGATTGTTTTCCTTGATCACCTTAAATTGAAGCCATGAAAGAGAATAAACATATCTTTCCCCATTCCACATTTTGTGATGACATATAATGAATAGTCAGAAATTCTACATCTAAGTCAGATAGAACTCTTTCCCTAGAAAATCAAATGGTGATAAGCAATTGTGTTCCTTTGTTCACATTAATCTTTGCAAATTCCTGCAAATCCAAGTTTAACTATTCCTTGGCTTTGCATCCCATGTCTCTGAATAAACTAGTAGGAATAAAATCCAGGAGCCTAGTGAAAATGCCCCATCTGGAGAATGGTAAGACATGCCCACACAGTTGCAGAAGGCTGCTCATTTAGCAAAACCCACTGTATCTCTTCTTGGTAGCGACCCTTCAGTAATGCAGGCTATGGTCCTAGAACCCTGATGTCACCGCAAAGAAACCTGTGGGGTTAGGAGAGAGGTTGAATGGTAAGGAGTCTATTTCCCCAACATGCTAGAGCTCTAGAGAACAGTAACTCACAGAGAAATGTGTGCGTTCCTAGCTGTGTGGCCACAGCTCATTGAATTTTCCTTTCTCTTTCATATGTTTATATACATCTAATCATTTTTAATTTATTTTTAAACTAAGTTTTATACAGAGTAAGAAGGCTGTTGCCCACATAAAGGCCCTGGGATCTAGAACTATATTTCAGTGGGTTAAAATGCTCACAGCAGGAAACTTCAGTGAAGTCCTTCATATTCCAGCCTTCTCGGCTCTTCATTGACTGTACAAGTGTTTAATAATTCAATACCCAAAAATAAAACCGAAGCTGGGAACCCACTTCTTGCTTTGATTTGAAGAATTTATTATCAAAGCAGTATTTTAAATATTTAACAAGGGATGGTGAAACTGCTGCAACCCACTAGCTCTTACCGGCTATAACTGTCAATTTCTGTTAGTTAGTTTTATTTTTAGCACTTGTTTGCCAAACATTATTTCAGAATGGAAATGTTTTTCCATCAGAGAAAACTATTTCTCTAGTTGGTGTCTGGAACAAGATCCAGATTACTTTTTTATCGCCAACATTAAAAACAAAACAAAAAGCTACAAAGTGCTCTGTGGGTTGCGGCCTGTTTGTGGTCTGTGGATTGACCAGACCTGTTTTATGTGAAGTTTCTCGGGATGAATGAGTGTGAGGTCATTGGCTTAGCACAACGAGGAACCTGTACTCTTCCTTGGAGAGTTCAAGAGGAAGCCAGGGCAGACATTGCCAGCTCCTTCAAGCAGTCTCCTGATAAGCTGGACTTGCCCACGTGGGAAGCATAGACTCTTTGCCAGATATTTTTAACCCAAGACCACTGCAGGCACAAATGTCAATTTTACCACTTTTTCCCACACTCTCCCACAACCTAACTAGAAGTATCAGGTCATATTAGTGTCCTCCATTGTTCCCAGCACATAAAACAGATGCTCGGTTAACACTTCTGAATGCATGAGTGAGTGAATTTCATTCTCATGACAATCAAGGCAAGCTCATAACGAGAAGACAGAAAAGAAAAAAAGAGTATTTGTATTCCACCAGGTATTGTCCTTTCTGCTATTGCTCATCTTTATAGTATGTGAAAGAGACCACAGTCTTGATTTTGAACCATAAAAAAAAGAAATATAAATATCTTCTACAGGAATGGAGTAAAGGAAGGGACTGTGATAATCTTTGGCTCATCATTTTCAGTTTTTGTTCTTTCCTATTTTGCTGTTTAACACAAGGAATTTAAAGTCCAGAACTGTGATCAGCCAATGTTATTGTTACCTGCGTCCTCTTACTTTCATTGATCAGCCTTTCCAATACTGGGCATTTCATTGATCAGCTTTTCCCATACTGGCCACTGAACCTCAAAGTACACAAATGGAGCCTGTGAGTTGGAGAGTTCAACTTCTCAACATCTTTATTAATGCTTCTTTTATACTTTCTGCAGAAGATTTCTGAAAAGTAATGAAAAAGCATTAAGTTAACTTGAGGTCATGTTAAATATTAAACTGAGTGGTCAACATCTTTAAAATTTCCCACCTTAATCATGATTAGATATAATTTAAAACCAATCTCCCTGAACAGTTTTATGCAAATGTAATACACTATTATAAAATGAGCACCTAATGAAAGGGTGCATTCAGAGAAATTGAAGTTTCCTGAGTTTCAGTTCTATTTGTGGCCACAGGAAAATTGAGTCTTAGTCTTTCCTATATACATTTTTTTATTCTGCTCAATCTCAATCAAAGGCATTTACTCAGGTATCTGGATAGAATTTGTTTTCTTTCTTCAGCAGCTAATGTCCAAGCTTCCAATGGAACTTGTGTAGTACCTTAATAGACTGATTACTCAATCTACAATCAGGTTTTCCATGTATCTAAAGGTCAGTAATACTTACAAAAATGACATAGTTCCTACACCAATCTAACAAAGCTAGGGGAAGCAATCCTAGAATTGAATGCTATCATATACCAGCTTGTCTTCTCAAAACTCTTTTATTCAATATTATTTCCCAAGCTAGCAATTTTTTCAAATCCCAGTGCATATTAAAATCTAAGTTTACAATATTTATCTAGGTATTAAATATTTAGGATCTCATTGGCAGTTGAGATTTTTAACTTAAAAATATATAATCTGAATTTCTGTTGATTACAAAGTTGCTGGTCTCTTATCACTGGCATGATGGTGTACCAGAACCAAGAAGTGTTTTTTTCTCTCTTATTTGTTCTGTTGATTGTTTTTCTACTCAAAAACCATTAAGTCTTTGCTTAGATTTCTATAGAACAACACTGTCCAACAGAAATATGCAAACCACATATATAATTATAATTTTCTAGGAGTCATATTAAAAAAAAAAGGTGAAATTAGTTTCGATGTATTTCATTGAACAAAATAGACCCAGAATATTACCACTTCAACATTAAATTGGTATCACAGTTATTAATGACATATTTTATATTCATGGTATTTATTTTGCATTTAGAGAATATCTCAGTTTGGATGCTAAGTTTTCTCCATCATGCACTTTACACATAGAGTCCATTTCAATCTAGATGTTAAATTGTCTGTATAAATATTGATCTGCATTGAGATTTTATAAAACTTGCACCTGAAAAATAGATTTATATACCCTAGTTATTTCCAACAATGTTCATGTTTTCCAAAAACGGAATCAGATTTTAACTGTAAAATTAAATATAATTATAAATTCAGTTTCTTATTTTAGTCACATTTCAAGTCTTGATGGCCACATTTTTGTGTCCAGTCTATTGCTGGCTGTGCAGAAAAGAATTTGGCCTCCAAAAGAGATCTGGCCGAAGGCCAGGGTCCCGGGGTGTCTCTGGAACATACTATGAGAGCAGCTTCCTTTCTTCTGGACACATGCTTGTGGCCAGTGTCTGGGGTGAGGGTAGCCTTAGAGACAGTTGCCCTTAACCTGTGGGTTTGGGTAACTCGGGTGGACACAGAAGGGACTGAGCTGCTGGGAGAAGTGTCCGATGTCCCTGACACTGTGGCAGTGTGCAGAGGCTGCTGTCCTGGACAGCATGTGAGTACAGGTTCGGGAGGACGTCGTTGTTGCTTAGAAGGTGCTTGCACTGGGCTCCAGAGACGTTTTCATGGAATATGTTGATCTGACACTATTGGATACTATAGTTTCCCACAAGGGGACATGAGGGGGGCATTGCCTGCTTTAATGCGCCTGTGGAGATCGTCAGTTCAGGGGCAATGACTCAAGTGACAGCCCCTGAAGGAGAAACCCAGACACTTGGATGGGACAGATTCGGCTAATTCTAAGAAGACTAAGAAGACGGTGGAAACTGTAACGCAAACAGTGAACCCTAAGTAAAACCATGAACTATGTTATAGTACAATTGCAAAAATGTGCTTCCACCAATTGTAAAAAGTGTGCCACCCAGTTCCAGGTGTTAATAATAAGATGATGCTTTGGTTTGCTAAAGCTGCCAGAATGCAATATGCCAGAAATGGAGTGACTTTTAAAAAGTGAACTTAATAAGTTACAAGTTTGCAGATCTAAGTTCATAAATATGTCCAAACCAAGGCATTCAGAGAAAGATACCAGAAAGGCCATTCTGGGAAGGCGCATCACTGGCGTCTGCTGGTCTTTGCCCTCGGTTCATCTCTTCCACTTCTGACGTCAGTGGTTTCTTCTCTAGCATCCATGGGCCTTCACTCAGCTCCTCTGGGATGCAGTTCTGGGCTCTGGCTTGCTCAGAACCTCATGGGAAGGCATATGGCAATGCCTTGTGGCTCTGCACGAGTCTAGAGATCTGCTCTCTCTGTTGACACCCCAAGCATCTCCAAACATCCATGTCTCTGCCAGCTCTGAAGCAACTGTTCTCCAAGTGTCTGGATCCAATCCATGGAGGTAATTAACCGAAAGGCCACACCCACAGCTGGGCACGTCGCATCTCCATGGAAGCACTCCAATCAAAGTTCCCCACCACAAACAGTAGGTCTGGGCCCACGAGATTGGATCAGGACTAAAACATGGCTTTCCAGGAGTACATAATAGTTTCAAACTGGCACAGGTGGGATGTAGGAAACCTGCATTATTCTTCATTCATATTTTTTATTAGAAAAGTTGTAAGTCTACAGAAAACCAGCAGAAATTACAGAGTTCCCATCTTCCCCCTATTCGTAACACTTTGCATTAGTATGGCACATCTGCCACAACTGATGAAAGGATAATATTATAACTACACAATTAACCATGATCATGGTTTCCTTTAAAGTCCACAGTTTGGTTGTACAGTAGTATGAGTATGATTTAAAAAAAAATTTTATTATAAAATATAACATAAATACAAAGCAAAGAAAATAAAAGACAATAATTTCCAAAGCACACTTCTACAAGTAGTTACAGAACAGACTGCAGAGTTTGTCATGGGCTGCCATTCCATCACCTCAGATTTTTTTTCCTTCTGGCTGCTCCAAAACACTGAGGCAAGAAGGAATATTAGTATAGTGATTCTGCAGCCAAGCTCATTTGTTAAATCCTATTTTCTCTGTTATACCTCCTCCTTCTCCTTTAACCCTTCTTCCAATCTTTAGGGATCTTTGGGCAACGCCTGTTCTTTTTCATGTTGAAAAAGCACGTCAACATTAAAGGAGAGTGGTATCTAATTAATTGATAATCCTGGAGAGCTGAGCCTTCTGAGTTTTAGGATTTATCTGACCCATAACCCTCTGTGAATTATATGTTCCAGGAAGGCAAACCCTGTGCATGAAACCTTTATAGAGTCTCCGTTAGAGCCCTACGTGCTCATAAAAGACAGCATGAGTGAAGTTGATTGGGATGTAGCAATTAGCACTAACTGAAGCTTACATAAGAGTAGCCTCCAGAATAGCCTGTCAACTCTATTTGATCACTGTTGGTCACTGATGCCTTATTTTATTACACTTCTTTCCCCCCTTTTGGTCCGGCAGGTATTATTAATCCATAGTTCCAAGGCCAGACTCATCCTTGTAGTCACACCTCACACTGTCAGGGAGACTGTCACCCCTGGATGGCTGGTACTATGAAGTGGGAAAGGCAATGATTTTCCTTACAGAGTTGGACTGAGAGAGCGAGAGGCCACTTTTGAGCAACAAAGAGGCTTCCTGGAAGCAACCCTTAAACCTCATTATGGGTAGTCTTAGCTTCTCCCCTAGAAAAATAAATTTCATAAGGGTGAACCTCAAAATAAAGGGCTTGATGGATAATCTTGGGAGCCCCCATTGCTGAGAGGGCACCTGACGTTTCCCAGATGGGAGAGTTCGATAGTTTCATATATATATATATAATAATTTATAAATATATATTTATAAAAATTTATATACATATTTCCCCCTTCAAACCCTCAAGGGACTCTACAAATAATTTTTAATTAGTAGCCTACCATAGTCTGAGATGTATCCTTGTATTATATTAAGCTATAAAGAATTACAAGGTCTTGTTCCCGTTCTGGACTCTAGGAGTCTGGGTTGTTTAAATGAGCAATCCAGAGGAGCTGTCTTAGGTTAAGTGTTACAGAAAATTTAGTTTGTAGACATAATAAACCTCTCTGTCTTTGAGTTCATGCAGCAGCTGAAGGTCTAGAGTATAACACTATCATCTTTTACCCTGCATTCGAATTTACCTTAGACCCAGCCAGATTAGCTTTGTGTTAAACTCTAATTGAGGCTTGATCTCTTTTTCGGTTACTTTTAACTGTTATTGTATATAGCTTTGCTAACTTTCGGGGCTGCAGCACTTCATTTCTGGGTCTCAGGGGTCAGAGAGCCACTCAAAGTTCCAGGGAAGTACCAGCTGATACACACAGAGCTCCGTGTCTCAGAATCCAGAAGTAATGTACTTCACACTAACTGTGGCTGCTCTAAGGACCCAGAATCTAGGCTTCTATTTTTTATAAGTGTTTCCTTAGGGGCACTTAGCATTTCGTTGGCTTTTTCGGCTTATTGTGTACAACACATTTTCCCCAAGGTTCATTCAGCTCATTGTGTGCTCCCCGACGTCCCTCCATTTTGTAGCTGCACCGTATTCCATCATATAAATGCACCACCATTCACCATTCTGCTTCTCAGTCATTGAACCCTTTGGCTCCCTTCATCTATTGGGTATTGTGGATAATTCCCAAACAAACAAACCATGACTTACCGTATCCTCACCTGATTGTACAATCAGCAGCACTCTCAATTTGGACAATTTTCATTAGTCCCTAATGACAAAGAACCAAAGACACAGCATCACCAACTATTGAATCAAAACTACCCCTTATCACTTGTCTCCCCACAGTTAGTTGCCCCTGGTGGTTCTGTGGAAGTGTTGATGTTTTCCTCTTAACTGTTGGCCATAACATGCAATTTAGTTTTCCCTCTATACCCATCTACTTTTGACTCTTTGTCCACTATTGAACCATTGAAATAGTTCATGAAAGAACTTAATTATGATTGTAAATTTAATCAGTGGGAACATGGCACTATGCATCCCCTTTCAATCATATTCACCTTCCATATGGCAATGTTAATTATAAGCCCACTAATTAGTCACCATCACTCCTGTCTGTTCCCTACCATTTAGATTCAACTCCTTTGGGTAGACTTTCCTCCATCTCCAGCTCCTGCGTTCTCTAGGTCTAATGTATTATACAGCGTAACCCCTGAGATTACCTCTCCCAGAGTCATAACAGTGAAATCATACAGTATCTGTTGTTTTGTGTCTGACATTTCACTCAGCATTATGTCCGCAAGGTTCATCCACCTTGTCATGTGCTTCAGGACATCACTTCATCTACTGCTGCATGATGGTCCATCATATGTAAATACGACATTTTGTTTATCCACTCGTCTGTTCATGGGCACTTGGATTGCTTCCATCTTTTGGCAATTGTGAATAGTGCTGCTATGAACTTGGTGTGCAAATGTCTGTTCATGTCACTGCCCTCAGTTCTTGTGAGTATATATCGAGTAGTGATATTGCCAGGTCATAGGGCAACTCAATGTTTAGTTTTCTGAGGAATCATCAAACTATCTTCTGCAGCAGATGCACCATTATACATTCCCACCAACAGTGAATAAGTGTTCTAATTTCTCCACATCCTCTCAAAAATTTATACTTTCCTGTGTGCTTAATAGCAGCCGTTCTCATAGATGTGAGGTGGTATCTCATTGTCATCTTAATTTGCATTTCTTTTTTAATCAATGAAGATGAGCAGCTCTTCGTATGCTTTTTAGCCATCTGTGTTTGCTCTTCAGAAAACTGCCTACTCATTTCCTCTGCTCATTTTATAATTGATTTATTTGTTCTTTTGTGGTTGAGCTGTATAATTTCTTTATGTACGCAAGATATCAAGCCTTTATCTGATAAGTGGTGTCGTGGTCAGGCTCATGTGTCAACATGGCCAGGTGGTGGTGCCCATTTGTCTAGTTAGGCAAGCACTGGCCTGACTGTTGCTATAAGTACATTTCATGGACTTAAATCATGATTATGTCAGCTGCATCCGCAGCTGTTTCCATTTGTAATCAGCTAAGGAAAGTGTCTTCTGCAATGAGTGATGCTTAATCTAATCACTGGGAAACTTTTAGGGAGAATTCAGGAGGGACATTTTTCTTCCTGCTTCAGCCAGTGAGCCTCTCCTGTGGAGTTCGCCCAGACCCTTCACTGGAGTCATCAGCTTGTGTCCTTCCCTACCGACCTTGGACCCTGAGTTCCCATGGTTATGTGAGACACTTTTATAAATTCTATATCTGTGGGTATTTCCTGCTGATTCTGTTTCTCTAGAGAACCCTAGCTAATACAAGTAGCTTCCAAATATTTTCTACCATTGAGTTGGCTGCCTGTCCACCTTTTCCACAAAGTCCTCTAAGGCACAGACACTCTTGATCTTAAGGTGTTCCCATTTGTCTATTTTTCTTTTGCTGCTTGTGCTTTAGGTATGAAGTTTAAGAAGCTTCTTCCTATTGCTAGATCATGAAGATGTTTCCCTGAATTTTCTTCTAGAAGTTTTATGGTACTGGCTTTTACCTTTAGGCCCTTTAATCCTAAATCCACTTTAAATTAATTTTTGTATAGGGTGTAAGGGAGGGGTCCTCTTTCGTTCTTTTGTCTATTGATATCCTGTTCTCCCAAACCCATTTATTGAAAAAACTATTCTGACACAGTTAAGTGGATTTGGGAGTTTCATTAACAATCAGTTATCTATAGATTTGGTGGTCTATCTCTGCATTCTCTGTTCTAGCCCATTGGTTGATGCTTCTATCTTTGTGCCAGTATCATGCTATTTTGACCATTGTGGTTTTATAGTAAGCTTTAAAGTCAGGAAATGATAATCTTTCGAACTTTGCTCTTCTTTTTAGGATATTCTTAGGTGTTCAGGGTCACTTTCCCCTCTAAATAAATTTGAAAACCAGCTTTTCCAAGTCTTCAAAATAGGCCGTTTGGATTTTCATTGGTATTGCATTGAATCTGCAGATCAGTTTGGGTAGAATTGGCATTTTAATGACATTTAACCTTTTCCATCCATTAGCATGGAATGTCTTTTCATCTATTAATGTCATTTTTTATTTATTCTAGCATTTTTTTTTGTAATTTTCTGTGTACAAATCCCTGGCATCCCTGGTTTGGCTTATTTCTAGATATCTGATTCTTTTGTTAGCTATTTTGAAAGGAATTTTTAAAATTGTATCCTCAGATAGATCATTGCTAGTTTATAGAAACATTGCTGATTTTTGTGCATTAATTTTGTATCCTCGCACTTTGCTGAATTTGTTTATTAGCTCAACTAACTTCAACGTAAATTTCTCAGGGGGTTCTAAATATAGAGTCATGCCATCTGCAAGTAATGAAAGTTTTATTTCTTCCTTTCCCATTTGGATGTGTTTTATTTCTTTCTCTTGTTTAATCACTCCAAATATGACTTCTGGTACGATGTTGAATAATAGTGTTGACAGTGGGCATCCTTGTCTAATTACCGATCTTAGGGGGAATACTTTTTACATATGCCTTTTATGACATTGAGAAAGTTTCTTTCAATTCCTTCCTTTTGATGTGTTTTTATCAAAAAAGGATGCTGGATTTTGTCAACATGATTATGTAATTTTTCCCTTTCAATTTGTTAATGTGCATATTATGTTGATTGATTTTATTGGTTGGATCACCTTTGCATTCCTGATATAATCCCCACTTTGCTATGACGCATAATTCTTTTAATGTTTTGTTGGATTTGATTTGCTAGTATTGTGTTAAGAAATTGTGCATCTGTGTTCATTGGGGAGATTGGCCTGTGGTTTTCCTTTCTTGTGGCATCTTTATCTGGTTTTGGTATTAGAGTGATGTTAGTGTCATAAAATGAGTTAGTTAGCATTTCCTTTTCCTCAATTGTTAGGAAAAGTTTGAGCAGGATTGATGTTTTTCTTTTTGGAATGTCTGGTAAAATTCATCTGTGAATCCATCTGGTCCTGGGCTTTTCTTTGTTGGAGGATTTCTGTTGAATGATGGAATCTCTTTACTTGTAACTGGTTTGTTGAGATCTTCTATTTCTTCTTGAGTCAGTATAGGTAATTCGTGTGTTTCTAGGAATTTTATCCATTTTATCTAAGTAGTCTAATTTGTTGGCGTGAAATTGTTCATAATATTCTCTGATGATTTGTTTTAAGTTCTTCATGATCTATAGTAATGACCCCCCTCTTATTTATGATTTTGTTTATTTGTGTACTGTCTGTTTTTACTTTGTTAGTCTAGCTAGGGTTCCATCAGTTTTATTTATTTTCTCAAAGAACCAACTTTTGGTTTAGTTGATTCTTTTTATTGTTTTATTGTTCTTCAGTTTGTTTATTTCTGCTTTAATCTTTGTTATTTCTCTACTTTCATTTTCTTTGTGGTTAGTTTGCTGTTCTTTCTCTAAATTCGCCAGGTGAGTAGTTAAATCCTTAAGTTTTACTCATTATTGTCTTTTAATATAGGCATTTAGTGCATGAATTTCCCACTAAGCAGTGCCTTTGCCACATCCCGTAAGTTTTGATATGTTGTATTTTCATTTTCATTCATCTCCAGATATTTACTGATTTCTCTACCATTTTCTTCCTTGACCCATTGATTATTTAAGATTGGTTGTCTAATCTCCACGTAGCTGTGAAAGTTCTCTTTGGTGGCTATTAATTACCAACTTCATTCCATTGTGGTCGGATGACGTGCTTGGGATAATTTCAATCTTATTAAATGTATGAAGACTCAGTTTGTGTCCCAGCATATGGTCTATCCTGGGGAATAGTCCATGTGCACTACAGAAGTATGCATATCTTGGTGTTTTTGAGTGAAATGATCTATAGATATTTATTAAGTTCAATCATTTATCCCAATATTTAGGTTTTCTATTTCTTTGTTGATCCTCTTCTGGTGGCTCTGTCTGTAGAGAGTGGTATGCTGAAGTCTCCCACTATTACTGTTGGAACATCTATCATTCCCTTCAGTTTGCCTCATATACTTTGTTCTTTATTGGGAGTGTAAACACTTATGATTACTATTTCCTCTTGGTGAGCTGTCTCTTTTATTAATATGTAGTGTCTTTCTTTCTCTCTTATGCTGTCTTGACACTTAAAGTCGATTTTACTTGAGATTAGTATAGCTACTCCTGCTTTCTTTTGGTTACAGCTTACATAGAAATTATTTTAATATCCTTTCACTTTCAATCTAATTGTTCCTTTGAGTCTAAGATGTGGCTTTTGTAAACAGCATATAGATGAATATATCTTACATTCCATTCTGCCAGTCTGTAACTTTTAATTGGTGATTAGTCCATTAATATTCAAAGTAATTACTGTAAAAGCAGTTCTTGATGCTACCATCTATCCTTTAGTGTTTATTTGTCAGATCTATATGTTCTTTTCCTTCTCTCTCTCTTTTGTCCTTGAAATTACTGTTGCTGGTGTTCTTAAATGCTGTTCCCTCCTCCAGACCTCTCTTTCTTGTCTTTTTTTTTTCAGTTGATAAGGAGTCCCTTTAGTATTTCTTGTAGGAAAGGTCTCTTGTTGATTATTTCTCTCAATCTTTCTTTGTCTTTGAAGACTTTATTCTCTCCCTCAATCTTGAAGGATCACTGGGCTGGATAAAGAATTCTCGGTTGAAAGCCTTTCTTGTTCAGGATCTTAAATTTATCATACTATTGCCTTCTTGCCTCCGTGGGGTCTGTTGAGTAGTCTGAAGTCAGTCTTATGTGTTTTTTCTTTTATGTAGTAGATCACTTTTCTCATGATGCTTTCAAGACTTTCTGTTTTTCCTCAACATTTGATGGTTTAATGTGTGTCTTAGAGTAGGCCTATCTGGATTTATTCTATTTGGGGTTTGTTGGGCCTCTTTGATTTGCATATCTCTGTCTTTAATAAGGGTTGGGAAGTTTTCCCTTATTATATTTTTAACTAAATTTACCAGAACTTTACTCTTCTCTTCTCCTTTTGGGACACCAATATTTGTGTGTCTTTTGTTGTCTATTGATTCCCTAAGATCCAGTTACATTTTTTTCTATCTTTCTAGCCATTTGTTCTTTTGTATGCTCTACTTTACCTCTCTGTCTTCTAGCTCACCTGTTCTTCTTTCTGCTTCTTCAAATCTGCTATTGTGTCTCTAACATATTTCTAATTTGGTCTACTGTATCTTTTATTTCTGTAGGATCTGCCATTTCTCTTTTTAAACTTTCAAATTCTTCTTTATACTCATCTAATGTCTTCTGATATCCTTTATTTCTTTAGAAATAGCCTTGAGTAGTTGTTCCATATTCTTTGTCACCTCTGGAGTTTTGATTTGGTTGTTTGGCTGGGACATTTCTACTTGTATCTTCACACAATTTGTGATTTTCTGTTGTTTTCAGGGAATTTACTTATCTTAATAAGGTAATTTTTCAGGTTGGTTCCCTCACTGTTGAAAGTTTTGTGTTTATTTGGTTTTGCATTGAAAGTTTCTGTTTGTACTTGGTTTGTCAGTCATTACCTGACAGCCTGGATCTCATGTACAGGATATAATTCTACTTGAGCTAAAGCTGCTGGAAATGCAATATACCAGAAAACAGTTGGCTTTTATAAAGGGGATTTATTAAGTTACAAGTTCATAAATTTACAGGCCATTAAAAATGTCCAAACTAAGGCACCCAGAGAACGATATCTTGACTCAAGAAAGGTCAAAGAGAACAGAACACCTCTCAGCTGGGAAGGCATATGGCTGACATCCACTGGTCCTTTGACTTCTGGTTTCAAACAGCTTCCTCAGGGGCATTTTCTTTCTACATCTCAAATATCTCTGCCTATGACAGTTCTAAAGCTTTTTCTAAAATGGTTCCCTTTTAAAGAGGTCCAGGAAGTGACCCACTTTGAATGGGTGCATTCGCATCTCCATGGAAACCACCTAATCCAAAACTGGGTGGGTCACATCTCCATGGAAACAACTTAATCAGAAAGATCCCACTCAACAATATTGATTCAGGAATAGAGAACTTGGTTTTTCTGGGGTACACAACAGCTTCAAACTGGCACATTCCACCCTCTGGGCCCTGAGAAAAAGACATGTTCTTTCCATATATAAAATACATTCATTCCATTACAAGATCACAAAGTCTTAAACCATATCAATAACAATACACATACAACACAGTCAGAAACAGACAAAATCTCATCAGTCATTTACAGGCATGAACTAAGCAGAATTATCCTCTGGCTCTGGACCTGCAAAACTCAGAGCAAGTTATCTGCTGCCAACATAAAAAGGAGGGACATACACAGGATACCTGTTTCCATTTTCATAGGGAGAAATTGGAACCCATACATTCCCTAAAACCTGCAGGGCAAATACCATTAGATTTTAAAGTCTGAGAGTCATTTATCCTTGGGTCTATCCTTAGAAAGCAGCAGCCCCACCCTTCCCAAGGGTGTATGCCATGGCCCGGCTCTCTCCAAACACTGGGGGGAGGTTTGCCACCTTAGGGGACATTGGCAAGACCATCTTCTTCTTGGCTCTGCCCTCTCCAAGCATCAGGGCAGCACTCATGCTCTCTGCCATCTCTGGGGCACATGCTCAACCACTCAACCCCCTTAAAACAATTCAGTGGCAGTCAGGCTTCTCCCAATCCCCAAGACATATGCTCCACCCTTCTGAGGCCTGCGTCATCCGAACTCTTCCCGAACATTGAAGCATAAGGCCCACCTCCTGCCTTCAGGGCAAACTCGCCCTCTCCCGATTGTGTGGATGGGTTTGCTCTCCTGGCTCTTGGTTTCTTGACTTCAGACCTTAGCGTCCACAGTTCTTCTTTTGCAGTTATTTTTCCTTCCACTTATCCTATTCTGTCCATTTTAGTCCAGGCTGACAGTATTTCTGTTTATACAGACCCCACAGCACTACTGTTGGTTTTCTATGCTGTATACTGGGATCACACCTGTGATTGTTGGGTTCTAGTGTCAACTTGGTCAGGTGAGGGTGCCCAGTGGTCTGATCAGGCAAGCACTGGCCTAACCATTATTGAAAGGATAGTTAATGGCTAGCTAGTAAATCAGAAAAAAGGTTTATTAAATCAGCAGTCACTCGGTTGCAGCTGTGGCTGATGACATCTATGGTCAACTAAAGGCATGCCCCATGCAAAGGGGTAATCCAATCAGATAGATTTGATACAATCAGGTGAAGACTTTTAGGGGGGAAGAAAGAATTTCCACTGCCTCTTCAGCCAGCAAGCCTCTCCTGGTTATACCAAGACCCTTCAGTGGAGTTGCTAGCCTTGCAGCCTGTCCTACAGATTTGGACTTGTGCTAGTCAGAGTTCCCTAGAGAAATAGAATCAACAGGGGATATCTATAAATATAAGATTTGTAAAAGTGTCTCATGCAAAATAGGAATGAAAAAGTCCCAACACCCCAGCCTGCCTTGAGGAAGGAGTTTTCTGGTCTCCAGTCTTCCCAGAGGAGTCTGCCATCCAACCTCCCCTAAAGAGATTAACCCTTCAGTGGCTACCAAACCTGTAATGACCTCCCCTGGGGAAACAGCACTCACTCCTCTGTTTGGAGTAATTAATCCTGTTTCAGAAGAAACTGCAACAGAATGTCCTGAGGTGTTTGGCTTGAAGGACACTTCTAATTCTTTTCATGACCCATTCCTACCACCCTCTTTTCTTCAAGACCTATAACTAGACTAAAGTCCCAAGCCTCTAAAAGTGAGGTACAAAGTGTCTCATGAGGAAGTATGCTGTACTCCAAAAGAACTACATGAGTTTTCCAATTTTTATAAACAGAAATCAGGGGAATATATATGGGAATGGATATCAGGGGTGTGGGATAATGGCAGAAGGAATCTACAGTCGGATCAAGCTGAATTTATTGACATGGGCCCACTAAGCAGAGATTCCGCACTCAGTGTTGTAGTTCAAGGGGTTAGAAATGGTGCTAACAGCTTGTTTGGATGGTTAGGTGAAGCATGAATCAAAGGGTGGCTCACATTACCTGAGGTTGAATTGCCAGAACTGCCTTGGAATGATGTAGATGAAGAGATCTAAAGGATTAGAGGGATTGGAATGTTAGAGTCAATGTATCGTGGGACACCTGCTCACACACCCAGAAATGTCCAGAGGACACACCATTTACCAGGACTCTGAGGAGTAAATTTGTGAGACGACGCCCATCATCCCTTAAGAGCTCTACAGTCCATCCTCTCTGAGAGTCAGATGTCACTGTGGGAACTGCTGTCACTGAGCTGGGATCCCTAGACACAGTGGGGATAACTGGATTGCAAGTTGGCAGAAGCCAGGTGGTGACTGTTAATCACCATAGGCAAGCTGGGCGTGGCCACCATAATGGACAACAGACTCAAAGCAGCCATCAAAGTAGTCTGATCCACAGAGAACTGAGCATTGTATAGTAGAATATGGGATCCCTAGACGTGAAATAGATGGACACTCTACTAAATTCTTGTCTGAAATGTAAATGCAGAATTCTTGGTGAAGGGAAAAGAAGTCTAACTTGAATTGCAAAAGCAGAGAGTCACAGCCCCTTAATCAATTCACTGACTTGAGACAGTTTACAGACCCAGAGACCCTTGGATGAGGTGATGGCTGAGTACCCTTGGTGAAGGACCCTGTGATACTGCCACAAATTTACACTGTTATCCTTCCTCCCAGTCTTCCCCAAGGAGACCTACAACCTTTTACCAGGGTGACTGTGCTTTGGGGAAAATAAATTATCAGACATTTTGGAGATTATTAGACACTGGCTCAGAAGTGACACTAATTCCAGGAGACCCAAAAGGTCACTCTGGTCTATCAGTCAGAGTAGGGGCTTACGGAGGTCAGATGAGTGATGGGGTTTTAGCTCAAGTCCATCTCTCTGTGTGTCAAGTGGGTCCCTGGACCCATTTTGTGGTTATTTCTCCAGTTCCAGAATGCATAATTGGAATAGACATACTCAGAGCAACTCACTCATAGAGTGAGAGCTATTATGATACGAAAGGCCAAGTGGAAGCCACTATAACTGGCAAAAGAGTAAATCAGAAGCAATACCAGATTCCTGGAGGGACTGCAGAGATTCATGTCACTTTTAAGGACTTGAAGGATGCAGGGACATTAATTCCCACCACATCCCCATTCAACTCTCCTATTTGGCCTGTGCAAAAATCAGATGGGTTCTGGAGGATGTCAGTGGATTACTATAAACTTAACCAGGAGGTGATGCCAATTACAGCTGCTCTTCCAGGTGTGCTACCATTGCTGGAGCAAATCAACACATCCCCTGATATGTGGTATGCAGCCATTGATCTGGCAAATGCTTTTTTCTCAATAGAAGTCAGGAAGGAACAACAGAAACAGATTTTTTTAGCTGACAAAGTCAGCAGTATACCTTCCCTGTCCTACTTCAGGGCTGTATCAACTCTCCAGCCCTGTGTCACAATCTTGTCTGCAGGGACCTTGACTGTTTCTCCCTCCCATGAGACATCACACTGGGGCATTACATTGATGATACCTTGTTGATTAGACCTAGTGAGCAAGAAGGAGCAACTATGCTAGACTTATTCATCAAGCATTTGCATATCAGGGGATGGGATATAGATCCAACAAAAATACAGGGGCCTTCCACCTCAGTGAAATTTCTAGGTATTGAGTCGTGTGGGGCATTTCAAGATATGCCTTCTAAGGTGAAGTATAAGCTGCTTTCTTTGGCACCTCCTAGGATCAAAAAGGAGGCTAATGTGTAGTGGGCCTCTTTGGATTTTAGAGACAACACATTCCTCATTTGCATGTGGTACACCAGCTTATTTACTAAGTGACCAGAAAAACTATTAGATTTGACCTGAACAAGAGGAGGCTCTGCGACAGGCCCAGGCTGCTGTACGAGCTACTCTGCCACTTGGGCCATATGATCCAGCAGGTACAATGGTGCTGGAAGTGTCAGTGGCAAATAGGGATGCTGTCTGATGCCTCTGGCAAACATCTTTAGGAGAATCACAATGCAGACCCTTAGGATTTTGAAGTAAATCTTACCATCCTCTGCAGAAAACTACTCTCCTTTTCAAAACAGCTTTTCACTTGCTGCTGGGCCTTAGCAGAGACTGAATGCTGAATTGTGGGCCACCAAGTTACCATGAGACCTGAGTTGCCTATCATGAGCTGGGTGTTGTCTGACCCACCAAGCCATAGGGTTGGGTGTGCACAGCAGCACTCTATCATAAAATGGAAATGGTACATATCAGATAGGGCCAGAGCAGGTCCTGAAGGCACAAGGTAAGTTACATGAGGAAGTGGCCTAAATGCCTTTGACCCCCATTCCTTTCACATTTCCTTCTCTTTCCCAGACCAGAACTACAGCTTGGGGAGTTCCTTACAGTCAGTGGACTGAGTAAGAGAAAACTCAGGCCTACATGACAGATGGTTCTGGACAATATGTAGGAGCTACCTGATAGTGGACAGTGACAGCATTGCAGCCCCTTTCCGGGATGTCCTTGAAGGACTGTGATGAGGGGAAATCCTCCCAGTGGGTGGAACTTTAATCAGTGCACCTGGTTGTTTATTTTGCTTGGAAGGAGAACTGGCCTGAGGTGTGTTTGTGTACTGATTTAGGGGCTATTGTTAACAATTTGGCTGGATGGTCAGGGACTTGGAAAGAGCACGATTGGAAAATTTGTGACAAAGAGGTCTGGGAAAAGGTATGTGGATAGAGCTTTCTAACTGGGCAAAGAACATGATGATATTGTGTCTCATGAGAATGCCCACCAGAGGGTGACTTCAACAGGAAGGTTTTAGTAATCAAGTGGATAAGATGATCTGTTCTATGCATACAGGTTATCTTCTTTCCCAAACAACTCCTGCAATTGCCCAATGGCCTCATGAACAAAGTCCAGTAGGCTCAGCACTGGAAGTTATGCATGGGCTCAGCACCATAGACTTCCACTCATCAAGGCTGACCTGGCTACAGTCACTGCTGAGGGCCCAATCTGCCAAAAGCAGAAAACCACACTAAGTCCCTAGTATGGCACCATTCCCTAAGGTAATCAGCCTGCTACCTGGTGGATTTAATTGGGCCACTTCCATTCTGGAAGTAGCAGCAATTTGTTCTAACTGGAATAGACATATGTCTATCCATTCTGGATATGGGTTTACCTCCTTTGAATGCAATGTTTCTACTGAAATTACCATTCCCTTGGAATTCTCTGGTCTTGCCATGATCCCCATCATCCAGAGGCAGCTGGATATAGTACGGTGCAATGGCCTTTTGAAGACCCAATCATGGTGCCAACTAGGTGGCAGTACCTTGCAGAGCTGGTGCAATGTTCTCCAGGAGACTGTGTATGCTCTGAATCAACATCCACTGTGTGGTGCTGTGTGCCACTTTGAAAGGATCATGCTCCCTAGAAAAGCCACGTTTTAATCCTAGTCCATTTTATGGAGGCAGCCCTTTATTTTAATCCTTATTCAGTACTAAAGGTTGGAAACAGGATTAGGGTATCTCCATGGAGATGGAACTCACCTAATTGTGGGCATTAACCTTTGATTAGAGAGAGATGGGACCCCATCTATTCCAGGTAGTTATTGATTAGTTTACTGGAATCCTTTAAATGAAGAAAGATTTTGGATAAAATTTGAGAGCTCCCAGAACTATAAGACCTTTGGAGATGAAGAAGGAAAATGCTACTGGGATAGCGTCATTAAACAAGAAGCCTGGAGAGAAAGTTAGCAGATGTTTCCATGTTCACCATATGCCTTTTCAGTTGAGAGAGAAACCCTGAACTTCTTTGGCCTTCTTGAATCCAAGTACCTTTCTCTAAATGCCTTAGATTGGACATTTCTATAGACTTACTTAAATCGGACAATTTAATTTGGATACTTTCACAGCCTGAGAACTGTAAATGTGCAACTTTATAAATTCCCCCTTTTAAAAGCCATTCCATTTCTAGTATATCACATTCCAGAAACTTGCAAACTTGAACATGCTGTTTCTCCCACAGCCAGGATTCACAGATCCAGGAATGAAGGCGTGGAGATGTGAGGGGCACCACTCACTGTCACCCCTAGTGATCCGCTAAAATTTTTGCTTCCTGTCCCTGAAACCTTAAGCTCTGCAGTTTTACATGTCTTAGTTCCAAAAGGAGGAGTTCTCCCACCAGGAAACTGGCAATGATTCCATCGAACTGGAAATAAGACTTCCACCTCGCCACTTTGAGCTCCTCATGCCTCTGAATCAACAAGCATGAAAGGGGATTACTGTTCTGTCTGGGGTGGTTGACCCTGACTATCAAGGGGAAATGGGACTGCAACTACACAGTGCAGGTAAAGAAGGGTTTTCCTGGAATATAGGAGTGCCCCTAGGGCATCTTTTAGTACTACCACACCCTGTGATTAAAGTCCATGGAAAACTGCAATGACCCAATCCAGGCAAGACTGACAATGGCCCAAAAACTTCAGAAATGAATGTTTGGGTCACCCCAACTGGGAAAGAACCAGGGTCAGCTGAAGTGCTTGCTGAGGGTAAAGGGAACATGGACTAGGTAATGGAAGAGGGTAGTGATAAATATGAACTACGACCACGTGACCAGTACAGAAATGAGGACATTGATGATATGGATAGTTCCTCCTTGTTTTTGTTATGAGTAGTTTGTATTTGTACATAAAACAAATGTCTAGCTTTCTTCTTATCATATGACTTAAATTGTTTTGGTCATAATATAGCATCTAAATTATAGGATATCAAATTTAAGAGTCAATGTTACCTAAGGACTGCACCCTGTTCTGGAGAGATTTCGTGTTCTTCCTGTTGTATACAAGACAGTAGAATATTGTTATGTGAAACATACATCTGCTAGTATGTTCTATTTGGAAATTAAGCATGTTTCAAATTGATATGTACAGTTGCCTAGTTGACAAGGGGTGGATTGTGATGTTTAGGTTCTGGTGTCATACTGGCCAGGTGATAGTGCCCAGTTGTCTGGCCAGACGAGTGCTGGCTATTACTGAAAGGATGTTTTCTGGCTGGCTGATAAACTGGAGGGTCATTTTATTAAATCAGCAGTCAGTTGACTGCAGCTGTGCTGACGGTCTCTACAGTCACTGAAGGCAAGCCTCTAGCAAAAAAGGTAAACTAATGTCCTGAATTTGATTCAATCAGTTGAAGACTTTTAAGGGAGAAGAGAGAATTTTCACTGCTTCTTCAGTCAGACAGCCTCTTCTGTGTAGTTCGTCGACACCCTTCATTGGAGTTGCGGCTCTCGCAACCTGCTCTATAGGCTTGGGACTCATGCATTGCCATGGTTGCATTAGGCACTTTCATAAATAATATACTTAAAGATATCTCCTTTTGGTTCTGTTTCTCTAGAGAGCCCTGACTCATCCAATACCCATCTGACCATGGGACTGCCCACGCATCCTTCCTGGACACTCCATCTCCAATCCTGGTTTTTCTGAAATGGCTCACTGGTTCCATGTTGGGTTAAATCCTCATGTAGGACACTGTTCTCTGTGGTCTCCCTTCCTGGAAGCCCAGAATTTTCCATACCATCAACTACTGGTTTCTTTGTACCCTTGACTTCAGTTCTTAGCTTATCTCTTTGCTGTTGCATTTTACTATAATCTGCAAGGAGGAGACAAGCTGCATTTTCCCCATTTAGTTTGGAAATTTCTTCTTTTGAATATCCAAGTTTATCACTCTCAAATTCTGCCTTCCACCCACAAACATTGCCTTCCTTCCAGTTTGCAATGACAGGTTCACCATTTCTGTCTAAAGCCTTGTCAGATATATTTTTAGAGTCTACATGTCTACCAACAGTCTCTTCAAAGTATTCTAGGCCTTTTCTATCAATTCCTTCACAACTCTTCCAGAATCTTCCCCTTATCCATTTAAAACACCACTCAGACATGTTAGATATTTGCAAAGTGTAGCACCCCACTTCTCTGGTACCCAAATCTGTTTTAGTTTGTTAATACTGACAGAAATGCAATATGCCAGAAATTGGTTGGCTTTTATAAAAGGGATTTATTAAGTTACAAATTTACAGTTCTGAAGCATTAAAAAAGTTCAAACTAAGGTGGCCAGGGAAAGATGCCTTACTCAGGGAAGGCTGATTGGCCCAGAACACATCTATCAGCTGAGAAATTTTGTGGCTGGCATCCGATGGGCCTTTGGCTTGTTGTTTTAAAACAGCTTCCCCTGCAGACATTTTCTTTCTGCATCTCCAGAGGTCTCTGGCTGGATGGGCTTTGTTGGTTCTGAGCTTTTTCCAAACTGGTTCCTTCTTAAAGAGCTCCAGTGAGCAACCCCGCCTTGATGGGGTGGCAACACATCTCCATAGAAACCATCTAATCAAAAGTTACCACCCACAATTGGGTGGGTCACATCTCCATGGAAACAATAAAAATATCCCACCCAGCAATACTGAATGAGGATTAAGGAATCTGGCTTTTCTGAGGCCCACAACAGTTTCAAACCAGCACAGCCTCCTTTGTCCTGCCCAGTAGCTGGTCAAACAGGTCCTTGAGTTAACAAAGCACCACAGCACTCGGATGTGACTCTGCTCCTTTTTACACATGGATAGAGTGAAAAGCTCATCTGGCATCTGTTCTCATTCTGGAGCCAGACCTGGGAAATGTCCCCACCCGCAGCCCACAGTCTGTGGTGAACGGCCTTCCCGCTCCTTAGTCTCATTATAATAAAAGCCCTCTTCGCAGTGTGGCGTAGGAGTCAGGGATGCTTGTAACCTTTACCTTAAACTCTTACCAAAGGGCTGGAGAGTCTTCTGTGTGTTTGAGCTTAGTTTCCTAGATGCCTCTACTTGTTTGGGAGCCCAAAGATCCGGTGATTTTAAGACAAAAATTGCTACTTTTCTTTCTATATACTGATTGTACTTTCATGATTTCTTTCAAGGATATTTTTAAGAAGGTTTATTAGGCAGTGGCATGCACAGGATTTGAGTATTCGCGGGTCCCTGGTCTTTGGTATCATCAAATAACACCTCACTTTTGAAATAACAATGCTGAGATCTGTAAAAATAACTCCAGCTTTTCAAAACGGTAAGTATTTGAATCCTTATAGCCAGCTGTTTTAGGTCATAACAGGCCATGACAGTACCATTATAAAATGATAATTTCCAAAATAAAAATCCTAATCACACAAGGGTATTGATGGGTTCAAACAGAAGTTACAACTCTTGTACTAATAAAAACTGGCACATTTGGTTTGGCTTGTTTTATGGATCATTTTTTTCCTTATATAATCTAATGGATAAAAAGGTTATCAAGTGATGTGACTTGCGCAGTGACACTTGTATAGTAATTATAAAAGCTCAAAAATGCAGTTTTATTTGGAGCTGCATTTAGCTTTATCAGCTTTAAGCCCAGGAATTGTACATAGTAAGTAATAGCTGAGAGAAGATCTGTATAAATAAGCCAAGGAATCCTGAGAAACTAACTGTGCAGGCAGGGAACTCTGGACTCTGGTAGCGAAGGTAAGTTGTCCTGGAGATGAGAGATGCAGGACCACCTGGGAAGACAGGTCAAATCATGCTCCTTTCCGCGGTCTCCTTCACATGCTGCTCTGAAGTGGCCACACCTGGAGGATGGGCTCCTGCGGAGAACTGTGTGTGTCCCCGTCATCGCACTTTGTTCATATAACCTCTTCAGGGCCCAAGATCTTGAGCTATCTTGCAATTTTAATATTTTCCTCTTGTTCAACGTAGACATTGAGAAGCACTGCAGTGAATATGCCCTGAGAATGTTAGGCACCTTGTTCTCGTTTGCTAGCTGCTGGAATGCAGTATACCAGAAACGGAATGGCTTTCAAAAGGGGGAATTTAATGAGTTGCTAGTTTACAGTTCTAAGGCTGAGAAAAGGTCCCAATTAAAACAAGTCTATAGAAATGTCCAATCAAAGGCATCCAGGGAAAGATACCTTGGTTCAAGAAGGCCGATGATGTTCAGGGTTTCTCTCTCATCTGGAAAGGCACATGGCAAACACAGTCACAGTTTCTCTCTGGGCTGGAAGGGCACATGGCAAACACGGCATCTTCTGCTACTTTCCTGTTTCATGAAGCTCCCCGGGAAGTGTTTTCCTTCTTCATCTCCAAAGGTCACTGGCTGGTGGACTCTCTGCTTCGTAGTGTCGCTCTCTCTGAATCTCTCATTCTCCAAAATATTTCCTCTTTTATAGGACTCCAATAAACCAATCAAGACCCACCCAAATGGGTGGAGACATGTCATACCCTAATCCAGTTTAACAACCACTCTTGACTAAATCACATCATTCACAGTTCTGATTACAGTTTCAAACATACAGTATTGAATAGAGATTATTCTACCTTTATGAAATGGGATTTATATTAAAACATGGCTTTTCTTAGGGGGCATACTTCCTTTCAAACAAGCACACACCTTTACGTGCAACCTAAAATAAGTTAAAAGATTGTGGAAACCTCTCTCTCACTCAACTCATTCTTCTCAAAGGGTTGACATTTTTATGGCAGTGTTTACACGGTAAACTGAGGTAAACAAACTCATTTGTTCATTTGTGTGTGCTTATTCACTTTTTTATCATTTATCCATCCTCCAGAATGTTTTTAAAATGTATTTCTCTTGGCCATTAACACACTCAGCAATATTGATTAGCTGCTTTTGTATGTACACAAGCAATTGATACTGCTAAAATATTTCTTAAGTCATTAATGCTATTTTATTAGCTCATCCATGTGACAATAAAGGAAGAGGACGCTACAGTAGATTGAACCTGCACCCTACTTTAGATGTGCACGTGTTCTTATTCTGCATTCCCGGGGGTGGGAAGCCCCTCTAAACGGGCCTCTGAAAGCTGTTACAGGCTGGGGGCCTTGAACCCAGGTCACTGGGGGCCTTGAGAAGAGGACGCCACAGCGAGAAGCGGAATCAGCAGTAACCTAGCAGAGGAGGACGAGGATGTCATCGCGTGACAGAGGGAAGAGACTCAAGCCAAAGAGCCCCAGGACATGGGATGCCAACGCAAGATCTCCTGTTCCGGGAGGGGCCAGCCTGCTGGCAGCCATAATGGAGATGGCTGCTGTTTGAGCAGAGCTGTTGTGGGGTATGTGCCTGCTAGCAGCCACAAGCTGTTTGAGCTGAGCTGTTGTGGGGTAGCCATGTGCTGCAGCAGCCTGCAAGCTAAGAGAGGCACCTCAGAGTACTTCTATGGGGTTGTACCATGCGCGTGTGAGCAGAGTGTGCATAATCTGTCACACTACAGCTCAGTGACTTTGGACAAAGTAAGCACACTGCCCTCCAGCATGCAGGCCAAGAGGCTGTTATTACCAGCAGCTCCCTGTGCTCCAACCCAACCTCTGTCCCTCAACAAGGGACACGATCGTCACTTCAGACGCACAGATTATATTCGCTTCTGTAAGAACTTTAAATAAATGGAACCGTGAAGTTTGCACTGTTTTGTGCCTGGCTTCTTTTTCTTAGCATTATGCTTGTGAGGTTCACCCTTCCCATCCCCGGCGCTCTCACTGACTTATGGCACTCTATTTTATAAATTTTACTATGTTCATTTGTCCATTTATGTAATGTTTTCTTTTTTTTATGATTTGTCCATTCTTTAGTTCATTGGCATTTGTTTGCTCCTAGGTTTGGGCTATTATAGAAATTCTTATTAATTTATGGTCAAAGACAAAACTAATTAGGAGACAAAATTAACAAAGGTTGTTTATTCATAAACTTGCAGATATACTCCCGTCACTTCCATTTCAGCAGACATACAAAGGCATGAGAAGGAATGCTTTGTAGACTAGAAGACAAAATACTGATGGTCAAGTGCTCTGTCAGGGAGTCTTAGAAGGGGTGAAGCTTTCTGGTTTCCAGGTTCACTTCACAGTCCTGTTTGGCTGAAAGGGGACCAGTGAGCAGTGCGTGAATATTTCCAAAGAGAAAGCACTGCTCAGAGTTTGAGGTAGGGGTTCTGAGTGTCTCACGCTGTGGACGAAGGGGCCCCTGGGGTGTTCCCCACAGTCAGGATGAAGGGGCCCTGGGGTGCTCCCCTCAATCAGGACGAAGGGACCCTGGGGTGCTCCCCACAGTCAGGATTAAGGGACCCTGGGGCACTCCCCACAGTCAGGACAAAGGGACCCTGGAGTGCTCCCCAAAGTCAGGACGAAGGGGCCCCTGGGGTGGTCCCCACAGTCAGGATGAAGGGCTACCTGAGGTGCTCCCCAAAGTCAGGACGAAGGGACCCTGGGGTGCTCCCCACAGTCAGGACAAAGGGACTCTGGAGTGCTCCCCAAAGTCAGGATGAAGGGACCCTGGGGTGCTCCCCACAGTCAGGACGAAGGGGCCCTGGGGTGCTCCCCATAGTCAGGACGAAAGGGCCCCTGGGGTGCTCTCCTGCAGTCAGGATGAAGGGCCCCCTGAGGTGCTCCCCTCAATCAGGATGAAGGGACCCTGGGGTGCTCCCCACAGTCAGGACGAAGGGACCATGGGGTGCTCCCCACAGTCAGGATGAAGGGGTCCCTGGGGTGCTCCCCAGTCAGCCTTGCAGTGGGCCTGGGGGGGTGGGGGCCCATGGGCTGCCATGACAGCAGTTCCTGGTCATCCTTTTACATCCCCTGGGCATGGTGGCCCGAGCAGCCATGGTTTCTGGGCTCACTTCACAGTCCTGTTTGGCTGCAAGGGGACCAGTGAGCAGTGTGTGAATATTTCCAAAGAGAAAGCACTCTTCAGAGTTTGAGGTAGGGGTTCTGAGTGTCAGATGTCACCCTGGGGCTGCGCTGTGAATCAGCAGCTACATGACACGTGAACTACTCAGCCCTGAGCACTCCACGGGTTCTGAGTGTCTGATGTCGCCCTGGGGCCACGCTGTGAATCGGCAGCTACATGACACGTGAACTACTCAGCCCTGAGCACTCCACGGGTTCTGAGTGTCTGATGTCGCCCTGGGGCTGCGCTGTGAATCGGCAGCTACATGACACGTGAACTACTCAGCCCTGAGCACTCCACGGGTTCTCAGTGTCTGATGTCGCCCTGGGGCTGCGCTGTGAATCGGCAGCT
>PVIY010003800.1:0-20984 GCA_004026745.1 Myrmecophaga tridactyla
CCATGCTATTACCGAAATTTATTCAAGGTTTAAAGTTTCCCTATCAACGAATAACATGCCTAAATCTTTTAGGGAAATGGTAAGTTATGCTATTATATTGTTGAATATCTCATATTTGAAAGGAAAGAAAATAGCATTCAGAGCCTTCATATGTTATCACATTGTACTTCAAGACAGGAATTTCTCTCTTTTGTTCCAATAAAGAAGCTGAGTCTTAGAGAGGAAGTCCTTGAAGAAAAACTGAATTCAGCGCAGGCAGCTCTGATCCCATAGCAGGTGGATATGCAACCATATAATTAATTTGGTTAAACAATCAACTAAACTAAATTCTAGGTTTCCAGAATTCATCTCCAAAATTGCCGATGATTGACTATTCATAGATGTATAGATTTTTCTCCCAATTGCAACATGTAGGATGGAAACTTTCACTTCAAGTTAAGATCAGAGCATTCTCTTTCTTTAATCAGGAATTTCCACAACAATCCTTCTGTCATTAAATACACGTTCAAATATAAATTTCTCACCTAGGTTAGCCTTCAAATGTTTCCCACAGTTCATCTCTTCTATTAGTTTATGGCAATCTCTTCTCTCTTTTACAAATGTATTTAACAAGGGCCATTGAATTAGTTGTGTGAGAGTTCTCCCCATTTTTAAGTATCACTCCCCTCTATCATAGACTGCACTTTGATTCTTTTGATTATAAATCCCCAACAGCATCCAGATATTATGAATACTGCTTCCAGTGCTTTACAAAAAAATGGGAATCTTTACTTGTCTATCTGGGTCTGAGCCTCAGAGCTGGCATTGCTACATTGCCAACCAACATCAGGAGAGGAAGGGAGTACAGGAGACAAAATACTGCTTTCTGTGGCTGAGCCCTAGAGGAAAATATCCAGTGTCTGTTTCAGCCAATAGAAGAGGCGTTCTGATCTTTTTATTTCTATAAGTAGAAATTATAGACCTTTGATAAACTCAAATTATAACTTTTTAAAAACCTATTTAAGGATTCAAAAGGTTAAGTATATATGTATCTATGAAGACATTTACATGAAAAAGATTCATAATGGGACATTTGCAAAAGAAATTCATTCTTCTTTATATAGATAGGCTATTTTTCATACCTCAATACACCCAAATTATGGTCCTTAGCTATTACCACCAACTTCTATGAGAAAGAAAAATCATTACATTGCAGAGTCAAGGAACTTAAAACCCATTTGAGATTTTCAAAAGGATAACTCTTAATGTAGTGCAATTCTAAAAGAACGTTCAGGATGTTATCCTAGAAACTTTTATTAATCAATATTTTTTAGTCTTATAAATTATTTGGATAAGGTTTTGGCCCCCAAACCTGAAATAAACAGAAGCATTCAGCATTAATTCATTCCAATTCAATTGTGTGGGTTTTATAACTGCACAAATAGGCACTTTGGAGAAGATTAAAGGAAGTATAAATTGTTCTCTTCTCTAAGGACTAAGAAATTTATGGGTACCGTTGAGTGAGTTCTGTGATCTATGGACATATAGAAAGATCTCAACTTTGATAATGACTGAGTTGAGTCAATCTGGCCATCTATATTACCATTCAGTTTTGTATTTCAATTTTGTTATGTGTAAAAGAATGCCAAGGATGCATTCCTTAGAAGTTTCACAAACTAAGAACTTTAACCAAATTTTTTTTCTGTTTTTTAATAAAAGCTTACTGAAGGTGATTTCAATCCTCATCTATTTCTTTGCTATCTTCCTCCATCCTGTTAATGATCATGAATGACTACTGAAGTGTAAATACAAGGAGAATATTAGGTCATTGTAAATTCAGTTTGCCTACACAGTCAGTGGTAGAGTGAGATTAAGAAATTTCCTCAATAAATGTCCATCAGATTAATCAGCATGGTACATTTACAGAGCAGTACAACTGGACAAGGCATGGGCCCATCAGTCATTCCAACAACTGGGATTAGAGCAGACCTTGGAACACATTAGATGATTGGATTATTTTAATAGGTAATTATGCAAATGGAACTCTATCATCTTAGACATTTCCGAAATACTTGCAGTCAGCCAGTATAAATAAGATATTCTTCTCTTTGCAAGGATTATATAACATTTTTGTACTTACAGTTTTTGTACTTACAGCAATATATATATATATATATATATATCTGGACCATTGGTCTTTTATCTAGGAAGAGCCTCAGGTGGATTTTGCAATATTTCAATTGCTTAGACCACTTAGATAATTTCAGTCTTGGCCTCAAAAACTTCTTTTATTCCTTTGAGCATCACCTCTTTCCTGTAAAAACTGGATTTGAGCAGATACATTTTATTAATAAAAGATTATATTAATCCATGAGGCTGACAAGATATTACTGCTTTTGGAATGAAAAGGAAGAGAATGATTTCACAAGAAGATGAGAATGATATATGTATAACTCTATTTCTCTGAGCAGGCTCCGATACATATTTAATCTTGAATTTTCCCATTTTGAAAGACCTGCCAACTCAGCTCTCAGGCAATTCATAGGAACATGTTTCTGTGAAGCTACATCAAACACTATTCTAATTTTTGATACTTTCTCTCTATACAATTGCACATACCTGGCCTTCAAAATAGGGTAAACCAAAACCCACTGAAGAGAAATAAAAGGACTATTATTACAATCCTTGAGGATTTCAAAAATCAATGATCCTGCAGAAAGAGAAAAGGCCATTTATCATCACTCTGTATCTTTGATGTCAAGCAAAAAATCCTCTGCCCTTAAAAATTGCAGCTCATATTAGTAGCTTCAAAATTTACAAAGTATTTTTCCATTTCATTATTTCATTTAGCTCTCACAATGTCACTGTGAAGCCAATATTAAGGTTTAATATTATAATGATCCCATTTGAACACTGAGAAATTGAGGTCAAGGAATTTGTGTAATTTTCCCAAGGTCATGCAACTGATTAATGATGGTTTGGGGATTTCATCCTCAAAAGATTGATGGTTAAATCTATAGTTTTCCATTTCTTTGCAATGTGTACTTTACTAGCAGAATGTCCTGTTATGAATTGGAAAGTAATCTTTACTTAAATTACTACATACAAAAAAAATCTAATTTTTTTCTTACAAGCTATTAGTAAATGCTATTTAGTTTGAATAAAATGAAGAGTAAAAAGTGTATTTTTGTTTGCTTACCTGAAACAAATACAAATCCAGAGTCAACATTTCCCTACAATCATGTAATTTGAACAATAATGCCTATTACAGATTATTTGAGACTACGTAAAACTATTGAAATTAGGCAAGTCTACACTAGGGTTTCTCACCCTTGGCCCTATTAACTTCTTGGTCAAATAATTATTTTTTTGTGGGAGGCTTGTCCTGTGCATTATAGGATTTGGGGCATTTCTGGCCAATAGCATCCCCAATTGTTGACAACCAAATATGTCTTTCGGCATTGCCTAATCACCCCCAATCATTGGTCTACCATAATTTGACTGTCAGAATAGGTGCTCTCTCTTAATATTACATTGGATGGTTAGAAAGATTTACCATGTATTTGCAGAGGCATTAATCCTTTCACAATAGTGTTGCAATAATCACATTGGTATGCAGCATAATTCTCTAATCCAATTTTATGGGTGTGGTAAACCAAAACTGACACTATTTCAGGCATGTTCTCTAATCTTCCATTGACTCCTCGTAACTGAAGTGTAAGTATTTAGCATATTTTGTTTCTCAGCAGGATAAACTTTTGGGGATACAATAGGTCTCATATTTTTGCACATCTTGCAAGCAAGGCACTGACTGCCCTTTGTTTTGGACTGTCTTTTTAAGGATGTTTGTATATCAAAGAGCCATAGACGACAGAGTTCATGTCTCCAAAACAAAGGAGAGATGTGCTTATTGTCCATTATAAAATATTCAGGTTCCCTAAGCTCAGGTTCCTTTCCTATGATGCAAAACTCTACAAATGCAAGTTTTATCTGGCCCTCTTCATGCTGCCTTGTGCATATTATAGCCTGGGGGAACCAACTCAAAAGTGTTGTTACTGTGGCTACTGCTATTACTGCCAGTACTAAACTGTCCTTTATCTCTGACCCAGAAAATTTATTGTCTCCTACTAGCATCTGTATAATGGTGGCAAGCTAACATTTTATTGTGCAAGTCTGCTAAATCTCCAGCCTTTCAAATTTCTTGAGTAACTATCTTTTTGACATGGATAACAAACGAAAGTCTGTTTATTTCTCAAAATCTTAATCTCCATATACATCACTTCAGCATGCATTATAGGTTCCATCACATGAAGTTTCTTTTTGTACCTTTTGAAAGGTACGCTTAGAGATATCTGCTGTAGCACATACATTTTCCTCTTTATATAAGCAGATTGTCATTGCAAAGGGGAAGTTGTTCTCTGCTTAAACAACAAGGTTCATTTCATTTTAAGGAAATCATGCAAGTTGTACTTTGCTGTTTGTATTCTTGCTATGTCTTTTAGGAAATGAAGGCTTCCTTTTTAAGCCTACCTCTAGCAGCTGTGTAGGACTGTTTGGTAATAATGTTTAGTGTTAATCTTACCCCTGGATTTATTATTTTCTGCATTTAAATAATTGGACATCTGGAGAAATGTCAATTACTAATATAAGAGGTACATACTGCATGTCACTTTTTGAACACAATTTTTTTTTAATAGGGATTGGTGGGGGGCGGGTAGTAAGAATCACTTAGGCAGTCTTCTGCATATATCTGCCTTGAAACAAGGAGATAAATCTTTTGTCATTTTCCTTGGGGCTCTGGATTAGGAGATAACCCATTTGCACAGATACCAAGTCTCCTCTGGGAAGAATAGTGATTCTAACAGAAAAATTTAGAAAAAGAACCTTGGTATTCCTGAATATTGTAGGGTTTTTTTGTTTGGTTTGGTTCATTTGGTTTGTTTGGTTAGTTAGTTGGTTGTCTGAGAAGGGAAATAGCAATAATATCAGATGGGGGAAATGAATTGATTTAGATTTATTAAAAGATTATAAAATAAGAGCTATGACCATGAATAGTGTTGATTGTACTTATTTAATTGCAGTTCTCTTTACTTAGCAATCTTTTTCATTCTTTCATGTGCTTTTTTAAAGCTTCAGGATTTTATGCATGTTGGTTTATTAATTAAATGCGTCTACTAGGTTGTTAATCTAATTCTTATATATTTGCCATAACATTAAAGATTTGGTAGGTAAGACTGGCCATTACAGGAATGTATATTATCTCTATTCTAAAGGTTGAGCACTGTCATTTATGGCTGTATTGTCACTTGACTGAGATAGCTGGAAAAAAGTTATGATCATAATGATTGTTTGTTTTCACAATGGAGTTCTGTATAGCATCATATACTTGGACTGTGACCATAGGGTTAGACAATACTTCTAAAAAACACAAAATAGAAAAATGCTCAACAATGGCAGCTATTAATGATTACCAGTAAGATGAAAACTGAAGAAAATAAAGAATGAAAAATGATCCCTCTTAATTGGTACTTCTGGGAAATTCTAGTAGGTGTCTGAAGTCTCTGAAGGACCTGGGCAGGTTACCAGATGGTTTTATCTATGGCTTTTTCATTTCTCTAGGCCTGAAATATATGATATTTAAAATGTATTCTTTAGGAAACAATCTCATGTTTAAGATATTTAAGATAACAGAGCAAAAAATATTTTCATTGGAGGGCTATGGTATTGCAGATCATTCAGATATAAGATTCTGAGGAATAAACAGAAAAAGGTCATTTTGGAGAATGAGATATTTTTTATGAGAAACTTTTCAGTTTTCTTTGATGTTCACTAAATATTTTCTGTGTCATCCATCTCTTTTATCAGCCTTAAGCTGATGAATACTTATATTTATGATGAATTGTCAGTAATAGTAGACAACTTACATTAGTTTCTAATAACCTTTGTAAATGAACTTTTATAAATCACAACACAAATATTAGAAAAAAAACAACTATCTAAAAAAGAGGACTTACTGTTTGGATCTAACCCAAAATGACCATTAAGGTTGTAAATTTTTCCATTAAATTGATAACAATGTAGGCTGTTCTCTGCATCAGTGGAAATGCAGACATAATTCTGAATAATAACATCCCTTCATAGTGGTCTTTGATATTTTGATTTTAGCTTTTATGAGCATGAGAATATGCTTGATTTTGTGGAACGTGCTGATAGATGGTGCTGGATTGGAGAACTATCCATAACCTAAAGGGATTCTTTGGGTTTGGAGCTATTACAATGCTTCTTATTCAGTAGATTTTGTTTATTAAAATAATGAATTTTCTCAGTAGATGTACAACCTGAGTGAGTTGCTGTTTCCAGATATGGTATGGTTATAGTGGTCTGCTCTCCTAGTTGTATGATGGCCTTATGACCATACAAAGGCAGGTAGTCAATAAATAACTGGGGACAGTTTGGAACAGAGTATTTTGTCTTGGTACATGTTGATTGTAGGGGCTTAGTTTCAATCTCCATCAGGGTCACAGATTCACATGGATTAACTCCTACTCACTTACAGATGGCCCTCCTGGTGAGGTGCGGGCAGGGTATGGCAAGACACTGCAGTTCTCTTGATGGTTCCACTTGTATCCAGGCCAAACTCTACAAAGAACATGGGCCAGTTTTATCACCCACAAAAGCAAAGTACTTTTAGTACTGCTCCTTAGCCACTTCTTTCCTGGAAATATATGTGAAATCAACAAGTACATGGAAGATGCTCAGTAGGACCTTGGTTTTGCTTCTTTCAAGTTTCAGTTTCAATACGCTGTCTCATTATTTTTGTCACTCTCATATCCTTTAGCTATAAAATGGGAAGTGGGATAGCTATATACCCCCTCTTTTTTTTATTTTGAGAAACCTCAAATTTTTATTTTAAAAAATATCAAATATATGGAGAAGCTAAAAGAAATGTGAATACGCTTTACTTATATTTACAAGTTGTTAACATTTCTCCACATTTACTTCTCTTTCTCTGAATCAATCTCTCTGTCTCTCTTTCATCCATCCATCCATACATACATACATTTTTCTATCTATCCATCCATCTATTTATCTAACCATGTATCAACTCTGTATATCTATTTGTATTTCACACACAGAGAAAACTGTGTATATTTTTTCTGAACCCTTTAAGAGTTATTTGTGGCAGCTACTGGCCTGAGCCGGGGGCTGCTACGGGCCTCGTCACCCCCATTTGGGTTCCTCACATGCAAGGATCAGTCAAGTCAACCCCAGAGGGGAGGGTAGAATCCACTACGTCTTTGTGGACCTAGAGAAAAACCAGGCAGCAAGCAGGAAGAGTTTAGGTTATTCCATCCTTGGTCCACAGATTTGAGACAGAGACGGTGGATTTCTTTATCCTCAGAAGACTTGCAGAAAATGATGGTTGTGGCTCTTATATGCAAAATATTAGTTGGTTTCTATGAGATAATTTGTATTTGGGGAGCAGGTAGAGCTACCCCAGGGAAATTCCCACTAGAGCTTGGAGTTGTGACGTGATAGGTCAGTTCTTTTTGCACCCAGTTGGGTTTCAGTGATTCCTCCCTCAAATGTTGCATTACAATGTTCACCATATCAGCTGTGATCAAGAATTTTTCTATTGCTTCTTTTTTCCCTGCTTTTATCACACTGGTGTTTTTTCAGCATAATTCAACAGTCTATGATGTTGTAGCAGGAACCATTGTGGTAGAAAGAAACGGGGCCAGATGATGCTTAAAAAAGCCCTGGATTCCATACTCTCTGGATAGTGACAAGACTAAGTTGTGTACCAAGGCCACCAGTATTCCTGGGTTATATTAATTGATGATTTGGAAATTAAAGCAGTTGCTCCAGTGTAATGCAGGTGACTATTCTGAACGTATCAATTTTACTTGGATGCCATAGAACTTTCCAGAAGAAAAGTGGTAATTGCCAAAGTGTTAAGATTTTTATATGAAACAGAAAGGAACTGATTTCATAATCAACAACAGATAATGTATACCTTCTTAACATCTAAAGCATTAGAATTTCAGCTTTGAAATTTCCAGTGAAATTTCTAAAATTTATTTTGATTTATCTCAAAATGATGAAAAATGTTCCGTTTATGTTTTGTAAACATTTTATATTAATTCATCTTTTAGCTAACACTTCTTGAGGAAATTGACTTTGTTTTGGGGGAGGGAGTGAGGAGGGTGGATATATTTATTCAATAATCCACTTATTTCCCATCCCAGGAGGTGGTGAGTTGAGGTGCAGGATGGAGAGGCAAGTGAGGCAAGCCTAGCAGTTCCCTCACCTGAAGACTGAAAAATCTGTATTGCCGTCTGCTTCAGGAATGATGAGATTTTGCTACTATTCTTAATGCTTGACAAATATTTTGGGGGTAAGGTTTGCATGATGATGAAAAGTATTAAGTCATATTGCTGTATTATCATTGATTTTTTTATAAAAGAAAAGGTAAGTTAGTGATTGTTCTTAATGGGGTGGGGGGAGGCAATTTTCACTGTTAATTTAACTTAAAATTCATGTGTAAGTGTTTTCAGTGCCCTAAATCAAACTGTAAATATATGGTGAAAAGTTATTTCCGTCAAACAGTTATATAGTTACTGTAAAACGACATCCCCAGTATGTGTACAGCATGAAGAAAGTATGCCCGTTTTGAATTTGAGTGCAACTTCACTTTACACACAGGATAGTCGCACTAGCTTCCTTTCATATTTTGTAGTTCCATGACTACTGAAACATCAGTTCAAGAATCCATTTCATGATAAACTTTAAATGGTAGTAGCTTGTGAAATAGTTGCAGTTTTCCCATTATGAACTCTTTCCTGTAAAACAAGGGAGAGTATCACTTCCAGACATTATTCTAAGTTCACTTGGTTCTATAGGTCAAAAGCTGACTTTAGGGTTCCTAGGGATGAAGTTTTTGGGGAAATTTGTTAAACACAGTAATATATTGTGGGTTGTCATTGTAATTTATTACTCCATTGAAACAAAGTTGTTGGTTTTATGTGTGTGTGTGTGCTTTTGTTAAATGTCCCAGTTATGTGTGTTGAGATAGAACTGTCCATAGTTTAAGTTTTATTTGGTTCTTTGGCATTTTCTCCAACTCTATAATTTTCCTAAAAAACACTAAACTGTATTGGACAGTTCAGAATTCAATTATTTTAGGGTTTAAAAAAGTTATTTGTAGATAGTATAACAATTTTCCCTAAAAACTTCAATATTCCTCAACGGAAAATAAACACATTCATTCACTTAGAAAACCAAAGTGGTTTTACTGCACTAAGAAAATCAGTAATAATTTCATATTTTCTAATAATGTCTATATTCAAATTTCATCATTGCCCTCCCACCTGTCTTTTATAGTTTTTTTTTTTTTCCCTCCCTCTTGATCCAGGACCAAAACAACGTTTGCAGAGTTTGCAGATGGCATTTGTTTTCTTTTTTAATTTTGTTTTGTTTTGTTTTGCTTTCTGCCTCTTTAATCTCTTTTTGTTTGTTTATTTAGTGGTTTGGTGGTTTGGTTTGTTTTTCATAAAACTGACTTTTGTAGAATCTAGGATGATTGTCTTTAGAATGTCCTACCTTCTGGATTTGTCTCATTGTATACATGTGTTTAGAGTAAAATGAAACATTTTTGGTAAAAATACTATATGGGTGATAGTGTATACTTATGGCATCATAGCAGGAAGCATATAATTTCATGTTGCCCCACTACTGATGATGATAACTTTGATCACTTCTTTACAATAGTGATGGGCAGATGTCTTGCTTGTTAAGGAAATTTTGTCCTTTGGTAACTGCTATGTGAGAGGTTGTTCCACCGTGGCGGTGTGAATGTTCTCTTTCCCAAAAACTTTCACCTAGTATTTTTAGCACCCAATAATCGATCCTTGTTTGAACCAGTTATGAAACTGTGGATGGCAAAATGGTAATATTTCTAATTGTCATACACTCCACATTTATCTGCTTGCATTCTTCTGTAAAAATTACTTTTATTTTCATTTTTTTTATCTTTTAAGGTATAACTTTAAAGCACTTAAAATATTTGAGGTGTTTAAAAAGTTTAAGAGTTATGCTTAAATATTCCCTATAATTTCTGTTTCCTTATAAACAGCATGTTTGGTGAACATAGATATGTCTATTTTATGTAAACACAAAACTTTTCAATTATGGGAGATATGCTTTTTCTTCATTTCATTTTAAAATAACTTTTTGTTTAAAGTAGAAAAGTGCCTTGAGTTTCAGATTTTCTCCTCAAACTAAGAGATGAATGTCTGTAGAAACTGATCATTCATTCATTCAATCAACCATTTCTGATGACGTGCTGTGATAAAGGCACTATGTTAGGTCTTAATACTGACTAAACGTTTGCTTTTACCACCACTCATGGAATAGGTTGAAAAAAAAAGATAATTCCCCAAACAATAACTTGGGCTGAAGGCCAATTAACACAGAATTCTCCTGGTGGTAGGTGACCATGTCACTTGCATTTAGTATAAAGCATTTTCTATTCATGAAATTTAAATGAGATTTTAACATCAGAAACTCCCATGGAAACCCAGATGATTGAAGATAGTACATTATATGCATAAAAGTCTGATTTATTTGCATGGGTAGCGTGATGATTCCCATGAAAAGGTTTCTTTTGATAAAGGTCTGAAATATAAATTTAACTAACCAAATGTAAAGGTAGTTTTACCCATTCTGTAGTCTATTAACTTCTTTTCATTAAGCTTACATAACAGAACTTTCCTGAAATATCATTAATATAGGAGAAAAACGTGATGTCATTATTGGATCATCTTGTTAATTTTTTGAATGAATAAAAGTAATTTACATGGTCCAGGTGTAATATAGAACACATGTGTATGTGATAATTGAGATACACACTTCAGAGTATTTTACAGAGATGAGCACGTGTTTATTATATATAACAGAGTGGGAAAGGCAAAGATTCTGGAGTTAAAAAACACATGGATTTAGTTCTTGCATGAATTATTTCAAAGATATGATTCATGTACAAAGAGTGTTTTAAGTTCAGGGTAATGGAGAAAACTGCTATTGCATGCTATGGACTATGTTTAACAGGAAAACATGAGCACTACCACAGCAACCCCAGGGGTAAATAATGGGGGGAGAGACAAGAGCTATAGGAGGTTTATTTTTCTTATTTGGTGAGGATGTGTTCATTGGTTATCTTTCTCTTGGAAACAATGAAACTATCTAAAATTGAGAATGTTGATGGACTGTGGTCTTTGGGCATTATACATGATGCCTAATGAATGTATGTAACTGAAGGATGCACTGACTGAGAAGCTGATTGGCAAATGATGGTGTATACGTATCATTGAACATTGTGCTGCCTCAAAAAGGAACGAAGATGTGAAGCATGCAACATTGTGAATGAACCTGTGGGACATTGGGTGAGGCAAAATAAGCCATATGTAAAAGAGCAATTATTGTATGGTCTCCTTTAAAAAATACTTATAAGAAAATAGGGGTTTAGATTGTAAGTTCTTATAGCAGTCACATTTAGTCCAGAGGGGTAATTATTATTTCTGGATTTTGAGAGACTGTTTTATATATAATAACCTGATATTTAGAGATAAGAATAAAGCCAATCAAGTCAGGATTAAGGACACAGGCGTAAGGAAGACATTGTCTGTACTTTAGAACTTCACCTACTTTTTGAGATCTACAAAAGAAAGGTTTGTTTTGTCCAGATAAACCTTTTTGTGGCACATAATCTAACTCAACCTGTCTGGATAAATCATTTAAACAATCCAAACACAGGGAGTCCAGAATAAGAATGAGATTCTTTAATCCTTCATAGCTTAATATAATGCCTGGATACATCCTAGAATATATTAAGCAGATAACCAAAAAGTATTGGCAAAGTCACTTGAGGGATGGGAGAAAAAATATGGAACTATTAAACTTTACCACAGGGGAAACCTCTGATACTGTGTCAAACATTAGGGACACCCCAAAAATGGGCCAAACCCCTGATCTTGAAGCTTGGTCTTGTGAAGCTTATGTAGGTAATGGAGAAGCTTAGCTTACCTATATGTTACCCTAAAAGTTACTTCTGAGGGACCTCTTTTCTTGCTCAGATGTGGCCTCTCTCTCTCTCTCTCTCTAAACCCAACTCTTCAGGTGAAAACATGGCTCTCCCCACTACATGGGACATGACATCCAGGAGTGAAAGACTCCCTGGTGGTGTGGGAGAGGATTCCCAGGGATGAGTCCAGCTCTGGCACCTTGGGATTAACAATGTCATCCTACCAAAGAGGGAAAACAAGTGTAAGAAATAAGGTATCAATGGCTGATAGAGTCAAATAGAGTCGAGAGGCTACTCTTGAGGTCACTCTTATGCAAGCTTCAGTTAGACATTGCTGCCTATCATAGCCAAACACCAATCAAAACCATTCCAGCCAATTCTAAGGAATACCTAGGGCAATATATAAGATTCTACAAAGGTTCCATGTACTAGGGTAACTTTACAGAAAACTACAACCTCCAGATGAGTCCCTGGATAAGTACTGAACCTAGAGGGGCCACCCTCTCCAGAATATCAGCTAGTTCCATCTCCCTACCCCATTTTACTGAGAACCCCTTCCAACATGAAAAAGTTAGAATGGGCATAGCACCCATACCCCTAAAGAGTGGGATACAAAAATCACAGGTGACGATGGAGTTATACAGAGAAGGTAGGGTCTAACAAACGAGTATGATTGCTGGATCATTATATTGTATTTCTTTTATTCTCCAGTATCTTAGAGCAGTTAAAATTAAAAACCTAAAATTGTGGAATTGTAACCCATACCAAATTCTGAAATATGTTCTACAACTAATTGTTGTGATGTGCTTTGAAATTTATTGCTTTTTTGTATGTACTTTATTTTTCAGAAAAAAGAAAAAAATGATAGTCATGATAAAAAAAATATTTATTCCTTCTAGCCTCCTATGCTTGGAGAAGCTAGAAGGAAAAATCTGAGATGATGCTATAGCAGCCCATGACAAACTCTGGGATCTGTCCTGTAACTACTTGTTGATGAGTGCTTTGAAAACTATTGCCTTTTTCTTTCGTTGCTTTATATGTATTTTATATTATACAACAAAAATGTTAAAAATAATAAATTAAAAAAACACATGGACTTAATTCCAGCTTTGCCTTGGGCCTTATGTGGTCAAATTGTTTATATTCTCTGAACATTGGTTTTCTCATCCATATAGAAGGGATAGTATATATCAAGTATTTTGAGAGGCAATTAAAAGCTAGAAATGAGTTGTATAAAAAGCCTGATACCCAGTAGGTCTGTATGAAAGGTACCTATATTTGTAAAGAGAGTGTAGAATTCCACTTAAATGGCTAGATGTGTGTTTGGAGGACCTCAGTTCTCCTGCAAGTTTTTCAATTATTCCTAGCAGTTGCGTGGATGGGGTCTCATATTAGCTCAGGAAAAATGACTCTTGCATCCTATCTCACCACTGTTTCTTTGATGCCTTCCATATGAACAGTGTTCTTTTTTGCCATAGACACTCTTTGCTCCCATTTCTCAGTCCCCACACATAGGAAAGTGATGGGGAGAATGCCTCTCTCTCCATATTTTGTGCTCTACTTTTCATTTACCTGAGACTCATTAAAACCGGTTATGAAAACAGCTCCTCCGTCAGTGGTGATTACATTAGTACCTGAAAGCAAGGAGCCAGTTGCCACTTCAGCTACCTTCATGGCCATCATTTCTCCCCAGGTGCTCTGGCATCCCGCTTCTTTTTCTGTCTACCACCAAACCCTCCTCAATCCCAACAAAAAAGCAAAGTACCAATTCTTCCTTAGAATCCATCAGTGCATATAAATAAACAGCTTTAGAGATGAATGGCCCCAGTTCCCAGTTTTATCCTGCAACCCAGCCAAACTCTAAATTGAAGTTATGCTCAGTTCATACACCTTTTTAAAACGTGACTCCACTTTTTACAAATACCATGCAAACTGGGAGTTAAGTAACAGCATTATAATTCACTTTACTGACCTTTATTTGAGGTGCAAATTTGACTAAATATCTACACTCTTTAATTACAGAATCCATATTTCCTCCAAACTTTATGTGATTTCAGTCAGGAAAACAGCTGGGTATCTTCATTTTTTCCCATCAAATGTTTTTAATATCATGTTTGAAGCTTTTGATTAAGTTGGCATTGTAAGAAAACCTCTCCTATTTTCTTTCATGTTATTCTTGACAAGCCTGGCTCAGTAAGTCTGGCTGGTATTACAGGCTCATGTTTTTGGGTACATTCATTTATCATGGAGTGAGTCACTTTGCTGTTTTTGTTTCCACTTTAATTTGAAAGGCACCCACAGAAACATTACAAGAATGCGGGTTTTCAGCAAATAAATTTTCATGCTGGGTCTGCACTGTGTCTCTAAAGTCAATCTATCCTATACAATATCATCTTTGAACAATAGAAAGTAATGGCTAAAGGGGAAAGAGTGGGTTCAGATAAAACAGAATTTTCAGCCACCCTGAATATTCACCCTACATCATTTTATCTGAACATAAAATTATTTTAAGGCCTCTACCTGAGCCCCAATTCTGAAGTTTTTATACTTAGTACTTGTTTTTTGTTTCTTTGCTTTCACTATTTCCTTAATTTAAATTCTAACCTTCTGGGTGCCTTGTTTATAAAAGGAATTCTCAGTTTTCTACTTTATGTAATTTTTTAATCATTTGAGGTTTTGCTAAGAGGAAAAAAATCTATGAAATGTTTTTACACGAAAGGAGAGCCTTTTTATAGCATTATACCATAACTATCTTAAAATGGAAATTAGTTATTAGTATAGCAGATATAACTGTATAAAAGTCTATCCATTCAATCTGAATATATATGGACAATTAAACCAACAAGAAACAGAAATTATATGCAAATTCTGACTCAACTTCCTTGAATTTTAAATGGTAACAGGAGGTCTGTTATCTGGAAAGGAGACAGTTCTTCACAAGTAAATACAGAATCAGTAGTTTCCAAATGTTTCAGAGAACAGCATAATTCATCTTTCGGATAGAAGTTTTACTTGGAAATGTAACATACAAATAAAACATAAAAGAGGAGTTTTTCTAGTTAAAGTAATGGAAAAGGGTAGCTAATACATGTCCCACTTCAAATGCTGAGACACCAAAGACCTCTTGCAGTGGTTCTCTGGAGTTCAGATTGAAAACCTCTGTACCATAATCAGCTGGTTATTTAAATCAAGAGAAAATGTATAGAGAACAGTAATTAGCCTGCCACTGCCTCCCCTAATACCTACCCAAAGTAGGGAGGATGGCCTTTATATTAATGGTTTCAAACATTGGGAGAGTCTTTATAGAGATTCTCCTGTGGGAACTTAAAAGCCACATGCCTGGAAATGAGGCTATTGTAAAATACTGAATAGAGTTTATTATAGTCATGTCCTCATAATCCCAATTTGGTCATGTTGGGAGGAAGGGCTGCTTTTCCTTTATATGCTTTAAGAAAAAAAAAAGCAAGGTCAGGTGACCTAGTCCCAATTCAAAACTTCTCCTGCATTTTATGGATAGTCAAATGTTTGATAACAAATTTGATGACCTTTCCCTCAAATTTTTGACTTTTGCCTTATTCATAAGGTTGGTGGAAGTGAGAATGTGTATTTTAATTTCCAAAGGCAAATATATTGGATAATATATTTGATCCAATTTTATTTCTCTGTTATGTGTTTGAAGAAGGATCATTTAAAAAGTTCCCTGCACATTGATGGGCGTCACTGAGACAGTGATTACTTGTTGAAAAAAAATTATAGGTGTTGTGGTAGATTGAATTAGAACACGTTCTCAATCTTAGTCCATATTCCTGTGGGTGTGAACTCATTTGTACACAGGACTCTTTGAAGATGTATTGTGAAGAGGTTGTTGAAGATCCTATTTAGTTATGGCCAAATGAATTAGCATGGGTCTTAAGCCTTATGAAGAGGAGAAACTGGAAGCCAGAAGTCAGCAGAAGCTGTAAGAGCAGACACAAGGAGAGAGAGGTCACCGTGAGATGGGATGCAGAAACGTAAACCAGGGAACCCCAAGGAGTGTGACAAGCCAACACTTGAAAGCTACGGACTTCAGAGAGAAAACGTAGCCTTGCTAATGCCTTGATTTTGGACTTCTAGCCTTCCAAACTGTGAGCCAATAAATTCCTGCTGTTAAACCAACCCGTTGTGTGGCATTTGTAATAGCAACCTGACAAAATAAGATAAGCATAACAGTATCTTCAGAAGAGTGATACAAATTTGGTTTGGTGGAATAACACAAAGGAATTTACAAAAATAGGACTGTCTAATAATGACAACTATAAACAAAAGGATGAGTTTCTCATCACTGGGATATGCAATGAGCAGCGGCTGTGGATGAGTGATATCATTGGGGAGATTCCTTTTACCGACTGGGAATCACAGCAAGATGACCTAAAAGGTACCTGCTAAATTTATGATTGTATGAAAAAAATTAACACACATACCTGGTTTGTTTCTCTAAAAGGATTGGAAACAGCAAATGCTGATTTTACTTATCTTTTGTGAAAATTTCCATACTCTTTGTATGGAATTTTATTGTGAACTTAATATGTTAACCCTGATTATTGCATTCGACATATTAAATTCAAATCTGTATTATGAGATTTCATGAAATAAACATTTAGAACCGGCAACTGTATCCAATAGTAATAAAAATAAGTGCCAAATGTTGATGATTTTATATAAAATTGAAATATTTTAGAGTAATCCTCATGGTGGTTTACAAGTTTTATGGCACACACAAACACACGCACACACACACACACATATATACATACACATAGCATAAAAACGAAGTAAAACAAAAACAAAAGAAACTTTGGCATTTAAGAAAAAAACTTAAGCTTGGAAAATCTAAATATCCAGACTCTATTATTACACATTTCTTAATATACTCGATGTTTAGAATTGTTAGCATAGTATTGATTTTAGTAGACAGAGTCTGCATTTCTTCCTTATATAAATATATATAAGCAATAACATATCCCTTCAACATCAGTTTTGATTAATGAGGCTTAGAATCCTCTGTCTAGATTGCTAGCCCATTTTGGGTAAATTTCTTTGGTAACTGCATTAGCTCTTTCAGGCCACTTGAGAACTATTTAGTGAATTAAGTTGTATCTTAGTAAATGAACAGACTTTCCTGTGACTTCCCATGTAGCCTCATTTGGAACTATGGGAAACCATTTAAATCAGAATTACTGTCTTTGAATGAATTGCAGATAAATAATAGTTTAAGTTACACTGTCCTATGAACATACATTTTTTTATATTTTCTAATGTTGATACATTTACATTTAAATGTATTTCCCAAAATATTTTTGAGCATGTACACTGATTTGATTATTTCAAAAGATTAGGCAAAAAATATGCAGAAATCCCTTTCGTAATGCATTTTTCACTGGAATCTTAATTAGGCATAAGGGGAAAATCATTTTAGTGGAAATTAAAATTCAAAAAAGCTAAACATTAACCTGCTAAAGTTGCTTTTTTGCCCTTTTCAAATTCTTTCTCCGTGATATCATTCTCTCTATATTTTTGAATGCATATTTCCAAAGAAATTACTTTTTTGCTTAATATAAAAATTGTAGGCAATTATATGCAAAAAATGTAGTAAAGCAACATTAAAGTTGCCAATTTAAACACAGGGAAGCAAAAGCAGTTCCAAGAATTAAAGTTTTGAGAGCTATGTTAACCAGCACATGCAGGAGATACCCACCAAGTACATGGGCACAGACAGCTGAGGAGCTTTGAGTTAATTTTGAAACATAGTTGAACTTACCTTTTGTGGAAAAACAACAGTTTCCAGATAAATTCCTGACCGTTCACACATGAAAGATTTTTTTGCCAACATGGTATGAAAATGTAAATGTCCTCAGCCAGATCCCCCAGGATAAGTAGTCCATGATACCACATCAAAAGCTTTCCTTATGCAAGTAAACCCAAGAGTGACATTTTCCGATAGCCATTTCAGGAGCTATGGAAATCCTGTATAAAATAAATTCATAACAAATGAACTTTCACATAAACAAATTGATAAATTCCCAAAACTAAACTATCCATCCAGTTTACTTCTTGTGGCAGCTTGCAGAGACCACCCCAGCAGAGCCTAGAAGAAGCTGAGATATGGGTGTACTTGACAGTGATCCTAATTGTAAAGTCAGATTGTTTCTCACCCTTGAATTTCAAGTTGAGATATGGACACAAACAGATTTGAGTTCAACTCCTGACTTGCACTTGGATAGTGTAGGGCAAGTTGCTTTTTGGGGGTGTGGGAGGTGGGATGGTGCATGGTCTGGGACTCAAACCCAGGTTTCCTGCATGCAATGCCAGCATTCTACCACTGAGCCACCCATGCACCCAGGGCAAGTTGCTCTTGGTCTTCAGTTTCTTTATCCATTAAAATGGAGATTAAAAAAGCCCTATATAATGATATTCTAAGTAAGAGTAAATGGGACAATGTACAATATTATGCATAACCAATAAGTTACTGGGGATTTAAAAATAAATGCTCCTCTGAGAATGCTATTTAAGAATATATATGCATTTAACTAGTGGATGGAGTTCAACGTTATATAATAATGTCTGGAAATAGTCCACACAATATTTTCCTATCCTGGTCTTGGTATCCAGTTTTCTCTCATTGCATAGATATTAATTGGCCCAGTTTCCTGCATTCTTATATGAAGTTAACTCAAAAAAATACTCATTGGGAACATCTGAAGTGTGCCTGACGCAAAGTGAAGGCTAGAGTGGTGAGGCCCAAAAACATGGTCCCTGCTTTCATAAGCATGATACAAACATCTTTTTTTCTTTTTCTGTTAATTACAATACAATTTTAGAGGTGTGGAAGAAAAGAGGGGAGGAATTTCAATAAAAAAAAAAAACAATGATATCCAAGTCCAAACTAAAACTATACAGATGAGTTTATAATACAGACTAAGAAAATTATCAGAAGATAATAATGTATATTTATTTACCCTGTCAAATCAACCATTTTTATTTTCCATGTCCTCTTTCTGGCTTTAACATGTATAACTGCTCAGTTTTGCCTGGCTTGGTTGAAACACAGACATTACTATTGCAGATAACTTCTTTCCCCACCTCCATACACTACCTGTAAATCTGTTTATATTTATTTATTTATATGCTCAGAAGTTTTTATATTGTGGGAGAGTAAGGTGGAAGGAGTTCAGGGTAGAAACATATGAATGAATTACCTGCCTGAAACTGAAAGGAAGCTGAGCACAGAACCTGGTCTGGTCATGGAGGTTTCCCCAACTCAGAAAGATTTGAATTTTTGCATTGAGTGCATTATGGGACCAAAGGGACAGATATTAATGCCCAAAGCCCTCAAACATAGAGAATCTAATAGGATATCTTACCCAAATTAAGCTTACCTCCAGGTAAGCTTGATTGAATTAGAAGTAAAACCAGGGATTTGGAACCCAAAGGCTCATTGCCTTGGGAAGTCCAGGGACCCTCAAATTATGAATTTGGTTTAAGGTCTCAGGTTGGAAATGCCCCCGATCTGAGTGTGACAGAGGCAAAATAGATTAACCTATAGAATCTAGCACTTTTGTCATAGGCTTCAGGTTATTCAAATTAGTTTTCATGTATGATTTGCACACAACACAAATTAACCAAGAAGAAATCACTGTGAATGGGATCCAGCAAAACAAACTGCAGAGTGTTCAGATATTGGAATTATCAGACATAAATTAGAGAACAACTACTTTTACTGTATTCAAAAGAGAAAAGTAAATATAGGCAAGATAACAGGAAACAATGTAAAGTGCTATAAAATATTTGAAACATATCAAAGGGAACTCCCATAAAATAAATATAAATAACTGAAACTAAAATTAAATAGATACAATCAATGAGATATTAGACATAGACAAAGATAGATTTAGTGAATTAGAAGAGGTTAGAATAAATTACACACAGTACAGCAGAGAAGTTGAGAGCCAAGGAGTGAGATGTTACTATGTACGCTGAGTCAGAGTCTAGATGGAAAAGATGGTGGAGTGGGTTGGGATAATGTTTGAAGGAATAATGGCTGAAAATTTTCCAGAACTAAAAGAAAGACACCAATATGCAAATTCAAGAAGTCCAACAGATTCCAAGAGTATAACTGCAAGAAATTTAGATCTGGACATATCCAGGTGAAAATGCAGAATCCCATAAATCGGGTGAAAATTTTAAGGTAACCAGAAAAAAAAAAACAGTAGAAAAGATTATGTTGAAAGAAGCAATATTGAAATCAGTAACTGATTGCTCAAGAGCAACAATGTATGCTAAAGAGAGCTGAATGATATCATCATGGGCTGAAAGAAAATAACTGAGAACCTAGGATTCTGTATTTCGTGCTTTCTCAGGCATGAAAGCAAGTAGACAGTATCCAATAGAAAAGCACTGAGAGAATTTGCTAACAGCTGAACCTGATTAAATGTAATTCCAAAGGATGAACTTCAAACAGAAGGAAAGTTAACCTTGATAAAAGGTCTAAAATGAAAGGAGAAAAGGCAATCAAACATCAGGATAAACATGTAGATAAGTCTAAATAAACTTTGGATGTATAAACAATAGTAATATCTCATGAGGCCAGTAACAATGAACAAAATTAAGAGTTAAAATCCCTTACAAGGGCATTTAATTAGAAATAGAGAAAAAGGTTCTAATGGCAGTGAATTATTCCTGAGGAGTGTAAAGACACCAGTTCAATTTAGACTTAAAGAGATTAAGTAGATGATATAATTTCTAAAACAAATAATAGAAATGCAGAGTAATACAGTATGTACCTCCCAAACCAGTTGTGAAAAAATTTTTTGAATGAGAAAAGATTATCAATTACCCACTGCCACCAAAAGAATAGTACAAAATTAAGGGAAGTGGGCGGGCCACA